>QTSX02003816.1:0-101628 GCA_014839935.2 Entomophthora muscae | reverse complement strand
ACAACAAGCTAATTGCTTGTTGTTGGGCAATTTCCATTATAATAATCCTAGCTATAAAACCCCTAGCAAATTTAAAAAGGAGATCTAACAAGAGATGTAATTCTCTTTTGACTTTAAGGTGCATTTTTAAAAGCTATACTCTAAAATATAAGTTTTAAAGTTAAAATGATAAAGTTTGAAAAGAAATTTTGAAAAGATTGAAGAAAAAACCTGTAACTGTAATTTAAGAAACCCCACTTAGAATTTCAGCTTGTAGGTTTACTCTTCTATGCACCTTTTTTAGATAATAAAAATGGGTCCTGGGGGAGATTGCCAAGAGAAAACAAGGAGTTTTAAGGCAGGATAAAGTGATAGCCCAGGAGAAACACATGGTGTGTTAGAAGGACAGCATTGCAACAGTAATCCAAAGATCTGCAACTGTAGTTGGTAGAGGAAGCAGTTGCTGTGTAAGCAGCAAGAAAATAACATATTTAAAATAGGATTTATAAAGAATATTAAAAGAGAAACTGTGCGTACACAAAATAAAAAAGCAAAACTGAGAGCAAAAATTCAGTAAAATAATCCTGATTTAAAAAACCAATAAATTTCTAATTCAAAACCAAGTTCAAACTAATCCTTAAGAGTTATAAAGCCTGCTCTTTGGGGCAGGGCACAACAATCACAGACTTGGGGTGAGTTAGTGTGCACATACTTTTCACAAACTTCACATTGTTTGAGCACCTATTTGATGTTTTTCAACATGTTGGGCCACCATAAGCAAGTTTTAAGATCTTCATGTAGATTCCTACTACAAGTGTGGCTCAAATTTCTGTGGTAGCAAAGGATTTTGTCAACCTTTTGTGCTAACAGTACTTATGGCACTGTATCTCTACTTGATAATATGTTGTGTAGAGTGCCATATAGATTTTAAATAGGTGTTTATTCTTAAGGACCTTTTATTGTACGTTCATTGGTGTACCAGGTAGGAGCCTGTATTGGATATTCCCCATTATTAACATGGGCTAATCAAGGTTCTCTCTGTTAGTGCAGAGTAAGTGCTTATGGTATAGCCTTGATAGGGTGTCTGAAGTAAGTAATTCCTTGCCTTGTTTATATTCAATTATCATGGGGTACATTTGAATAAGGTTTATCCATTCAAATATTTTCATCTTGATAGGTGTTGTTCTGTTTTAAAGATTACCAATGACTTGTGGTTGGTTAGCACTTTGAATATTTGTGCGGCTTATAAATAGCAGCACCATTTCATTAGACAATGAACAATAGCTATCAAATCCTTGTCATGAATTGTGTATTTTTGTTTATCTTCAGACAATTCCCTTGATTCATACACAACAGAAAGAAAAGCCTTTTCTGTTGTTTTAATCCTGAGTACTCCTCCAATTGCATAATCTGAAATTTCTTTCTCTAGCTTGTGGATCCCTTCTCAATTAAGATATTATAATATAGATGATGTGACCACTTGTTCTTTCAATTAGCAGAAGTGTTGTTCTCTCAGCAGGTTCCATAAAAACTCAGTTTTCTTATCAGTGATTGTGAATAGTGGGGCAGTCAGAGCACCTCAATTGGGAATGAATCTTCTGACATACTTGACTATTCTCAAAAAAGTACAGAGTTCACTTTTTTGTGTGGTGCTGGCATGTTGGATATGGCTCTTAACTTTTCTGGGTCTAGTTTGATCCCATATTTTTTAATGACATGTCCCATAAAAGGTAGCTCTGTGAAGAAGAGTTTGCATTTGGATGGCTTAGCTACCAATTGATTATCCTTGAGAGTGTTGAGTATCATATAAATATCCTCCCAGTATTGCTCTTTGTTGGGGCCATAGATTATTATATCATCTAGGTAGACTATAGCCTTTTCCTATTGTGGTCTTTGAACACTTTTTTCATGAGGGTTACAAAGTACCGTGGACGTTTGTCATACCAAAGTTAATGATTACACATTTAAATGATACATATTTTCTTCTTAATGCTGTTTTTGGAATGTCTTCAGGCTTAACTTGTATCTGTTGATATACTGTGGTTAAGTCAATCTTTTTAAAGAGTTGCATCCTCTCAAAATACCAAAAAGTTTGTCAATAAGAGGCAGAGAATACCTGTTCTTAATTGTGACCTTTTTAAGGGCTCTTTAATCAGTAACAAGGTATAAACCTCCAACTTTATTAGCCACAAAAAATATGGCTGCACAAAAAGAGGATTTATATGGTCAAGTGCGTCCTTTTCTAGGGCCTCATCTAGTGTTATGAGAGTAACAATGTTGATGCCCCAGGCGGGAATCAAACCTGCTTCTAGCCACCAGGCGGGGCTAGTGGGTGGGGAGATTTGCCTGCACCTGGATTTTTGCTTTTTGAAGCAAATCCAGGTGCAGGAATCATTCCTGCCCTGGCGGTAGCTGCAGGGCCCATTCTGGGCCCCAAAAGCTATGCCCAAGCCTTAGTGGGTTTAGCTGAGCCTGGGCAGGCTATTTTAGCTGCCCAGTAAACCCAGTTCAAGACCACCCTCCATTAAGTAATTTGGGGTCCCCAATTGGGGACCCCTTTTTTAATCAAGTTCCTTGGCCTCAGGAAAGCCTGTCAAGCCAGCCCAAAAAAGGTGATCAGATTGGGAAAACCCCCATAACCCCAGAAGCCAAACCTGCTAGAACCAATAGCCAACCAAGCCAAGATGGACCACCAAAAATCCAAACAACTGTTCCTGAAAACCCCAAAAATGGCCATGAAGCAGCCAACCAAATAGCAGAATCTGATATTTTAAGCCTTGCCACACAGATAGCACCAGAAGAATGCCCAGAGGCACTTGCATATGAGTAATTATATATCCCAGAAGCACCTGAAAAAGTTCTGTATTGTCATCCTTACCAATAAAGTTGTTATGAACCTTTGGTTCACTAATCTGTTTCCCTACATATTTTTGATACTCTTTCATCTGCATACACCCAAGCATCAGTACCCGTCCACTGGGATAGATAGCCAGACTTCAGTTGACAAACCCAAAGCCTTTGACTACTACTGTCCACCCAACACTCCATTTGGCCCTGTGCATTTCACTGAGTAACCCCCAAATCATGACCACAAACCCTGGACCTTGGAAGACTTGCAGTGGTACACCTGCCCAAACGCACCCAAGGAACCCTATCAAATTGTCTGTGACAGCAAGGCAATCACCATCTACCCTTTGATCTTCAATGGGAAGTACAACAATCCTGCTGCCTACCTGGTCCCCATGGAGTCACCCCTGAAACCCAAACCAACCATCTCTACCCCACCCACTTCTGACGCCACTGGCTAGAACAGTCAATTCCTGGGGGTGCTTTACCTGGTACTCACAGGATTGATTGACTCTGCCTTGCCAGCAGCCGGGCCTTGGGCTGTGGCTGGGAAGGCCCTTTTCTACCTGGTAAAGTTAGGTCCCATCATCTGGTGGGCCATGCCAGTACCTGCTTTGACTCCTCCCTCACCTACTGGTGCCCCACGGTACTCTTGGTATCCTGACATCTAGGTATTTTTAATGCATAATCCTCTTGAGGTCTTAAATGATAGATGATACAAGCCTTAGGTACAATCCCTTTTAGGTCAATTTTGTGTTGGATACCCCTGTCAGGAGGGAAGCCTGACAATTTCTCCTAGAATACAGAGAGGAATTATTGGACAAATTGATGCTGTATAAAAGTCTTTTAATGTTAAACACCTACATTTTTGAAATGTATGATTCTGTATGTGAAGGTATTCCAGTTGATTTTGCTAGCCTCTTTTTCTCTTCTGTTTTGGTAATCTTTCCAGATACATGATCTCTCATGAGGGTGTCAAGGTGAGTAGGATATACGTAGTGGTGGATTTCTCCTCATTTTATTGTGAGTGTGGCACTTTCCTTTTTGATGTGAGGTTTTGTCTTTCTCATCCAATCTAAACCAAGTATTACATTTTATTTAAGTATTGGAATGATGGGACCACCAAGGGTAGTTTGTATATTTTCTATTTATTCCCTAAAGGTTTTTCCTCCTTGGTGACTGGGGTACTCCTGTTGTCTGCCATGATAACTCTTTTGATGTTGCTCTTGGTTGTAGGTAGTTCCATGAGATTGAAAATTTCTTGTCAACAGGGATTGGTCTGTTCCAGTGTCAAACAGTGCTGTGCCTTAATATCTGAAAAAACAGAAAGGGTAGCAAGGAGTTTTTTCTGGTTTGGGTGGCAAACATTATAGGATTATTATAGAGCACTTGGATTATGGTGATTGAATCCACATTATGGTCTCTTTATGAGTCTTGTAAAATGGGGGAGAGAGGCTCACCTAAGCACTCCCCTAGGCTTTCTCCTCCTTTGGTACAGTGTCAGTACTTATCTGGTTTGCCTGAGTTGTACAGTTTCTTTTTCAAGGGTGAGGATTGTTTTCTTGGCTTGTTTGTTTGTTTGTTTGAACAAGTGTCATTTATGGATGAGGGACTCCCCTTTCTTTTGTTGGTTGTGTATAGAGTTTAAAATTTCTGAGCAGCCCACTTTTTTTCCAATAATACATCCTGCAGGTTCTTTCATTGACTCCTATCAAGCTGGTGTCTACTATGTGTGGAAAGACTATTGTATAAATCTAAAAGTGGCCCAGATTCATCAAAGTTGGTGCTGGGAGCATGATTGAATATGGCTTCATATACTACAATATACTCTACAATGGTTCTCATCATCTTGAAGGTTCTGAGCTCTATTATGATTACTAATCAGAATCCTTTATGATAATTTTTCCAAGAAGGCCTTCTTGAACACATCTCAGTCTTCATTATAATCAGGGTGTTATTCAAACCAGTTGCTCAAAAATCCAGGAGGAAACCTCAGTAACTCATAAGACAAATTTAACTTGCCCATAGTGTTGCAACTAAACCAATTGTAGTTCATCATTTAGATTATGAAAGGCAACAGTCCAATATAAAAGACAATAATAATAATAAAATGATATTTTATTGGAGAGTAGTATAGTTAATCTACTTTATTTGGAACCACAAGTCTCAGGGGGTGACACAGTGGCAGGTTTGGTATAAGGTTTGGGCTGAGAATATTTTAATCAAGGGATTAGTGCTTCATATTTACAGCACTTTTATTTAGAAGACAATGCCTGCAATTTGGTATTGCCCAAAATATGTATGTATTGTTGGTTAAATTATGGGGCATCTGCTCAAGCAATCCCTGTGCATTTTGAGATATATTATTGGGCAGAATAGTAATCTTGGTTGTAACAAGAGTCTTTAGGGCTAGCCAACAAGTGTGAACTTGATTTGTGTACTTTTAATTCAGAGGTTGGCGTTTTCACAGTTAGTTCTGAGCAGAAGCATTGCAATACATTGTTGGGTATTTCAGGTAGGTCCAGGGTTTTAGGTGGACTCAGGGATCCTTGCGTACTGAGAAATTTGTACTGTTTGGGTAGTATGAGGTTAATTTACAAGACATTATGTGAGGGATTATTGACCAGTGATTGTGGAAAGCCTAATTAATTAGGCAATTAATGACAAACCAATGAGAGAAAACCAACTGCTTTTGTGGAAATTACTGTCATTAATCACATAAATAAATGCACAATTAGTGATCCATGACGTTGTCATCAGGAATTAATCATGCCACATTGCCACCACCATGTTAATGAAGCACTAGGATGTCAGAAATTGTATAAATATGTACCACAACACCAGCATTAGTTATTCCTGTAGCCAGAGTGCTGCAATAATTAACATCAAGCGCTGAGACGCCAGCTTCTGTGAAAAATAACACTAAGACACCAGGCTCAACTTGAAACTTAATTTGATGTTCATACCAAATATAGTCAGAATATAGAATATTCTATATACTAAATAAGAGTGACATCTGGTACACTAGAAGGATGCACCCTTGTACTAGGCACCATAGCATTACAAGTTGCTACTAAAAATGGGAGGTTTCTCTTTTTTCTGCCATCATGGCCACGGCTCTACAGTGTGCTGGAATGTCCTAAAAGACATTGCCAGCAACTGATGACTAATAATATGATAATGCCTTTATATAAGGTGTTGGTAGTAGACACCATAGAAGCAGATTTTTCCCTACTTGTATAGGATAAAATAAAAGCAAATAATACTAAAATCAATTTGTTCATGTCTTCTGAATCTTCACATTTGAAGGCATACAGTGAGTGTGTGCCCTGTCTACTAATTCTCCTGTTAGAACTGCTGGTTTATGCTAAGTTTTGACACAGTATATCTTGTGGTAACGTCCTGACCTTCTTCATATCTTATCTAGCCAGTGAGAAGTGCTATCTGCTTGGTTCTTCCTTTGAAAGTATTTTTACTTTAAGTTGTGAAGGTGTGGATAACCTACCTGTGCTACCACTGTTAAGTATATACTTCTGAGAAGTATATAAAACAAAATAAAGGGAAAATTAAGAAGAAAAATATTTTATTTTATCATGAAAAGCCACATACTGTATATGTAAAACATGACAGTCAGGGGGCTTATCCAAGTAGTTTTCTTCATAGGGCTCAAAAATGGCTGGTTCTTATATAACACTAGGTGGTTGCCCTGTCCAAGGAGAGAATTAAAGTTGAATTCAATAAACCAATTAAATATATATTATTGTACTTTTAGGCTTTGTTTACTTATCACACTTTTCAATTAAATTTTATTTAATTTCTATATTAAAAGATAATTTTGATTGTATTTATTTAAATTTAAAATTTAAAACTGTATATTTCAAGTATAAATAAAAACTAAATCTAAATAAGTGTAGTATCACTACTAAGTTTAGTAAGGCTAAACTAATTATTTTAAATTTTAGCATTTGATTTTAAATTCCTTCAAAATTCAGAGCTGATCTGCAGATATAAAATAATCTATTAAACATCAAAATTAGCTTAGTATTCACTGAGATACATTGATTTTAGTTTTTTTAGTGTGTATTAAAAGTAAATTTAGATAATATTGAATTGAGTCTTAGCCTTTGACTATGATGGGAGCCCAATTCCAGCACTTAACTATGTATCTCAGCATCTAGATCAGCTAGAGATATCATGTTTGGTACCATTTTGATCAGAATCATCTAAAAATTGATATATGTTCTCTAAATTTCAGTAAAATCATTATATTGAATCATAATTTTATCATAGCTAGTTTACTCCACTGATGTTCTTTTGGGATGAAGCTATGACAAGCAAGGTTTACTCTTAAACAATATCCAGACACTTGGATCAGGTGATGCATTTGAGTGGAATGCTCTATTATTCCACTTGAATAATAAGAATTTTGAAATGTGAAGGCCAAACATATATTTTAAAATCTCTTTTTCAAAAGAATATTTATATTTTTAATTTGAATTATTGCTTTAGAATGACCAAGCTCTTTTTTTATCATCAATTCAATCCTCATCAAAGAGTTCAACCATCTAATCATATTAAAGTATACCAAAAATCTACAGCTTCTCTTTCATTTTTAATTCACACATCCTGAAGTCAGGTAATATTTGTAGTTAGGCCACTTTGCTATGGTTGAATGAGATTAGCCACTTGTTTTAAAAGCCAAGTAAATAAATAAAAACTTATGGTATTTTGAGTGGCTTATATTCTCAGTTTCACATAATTTAAACCACACACAACCAAATTCACCTGTGTACTTTTAAACATTCATGTAAGGGATTACATGTAAGCATGAACCAAATTGAGCTTTTAGCTTAGACATTGACTTTAAATTTAAGTATTATTGACAAAGCAACCTAATCAAATCTCTTATGGCTTGAGCCCACTTGAGGTGACATTACATTAAGACATACTCACTTATATATATTAATTGGGGTTGCAATTGTGACATCCATCATTTGGCAATTGAGCCATTCCATGGGGAAATGATTTCAAAAGCGGGAGTGATCAAGTATGCTGCAACACAAATACTAAACCACAGTTAGTCCAGTTGCAACAGCTTGTTCTTTAGCTTATTGCTGAAAGAACATAATTATTTAAGGGCTTTTTATGTTTTTATCTTGAGAAAACTTTTTTTGCAGAGTGAAAATTTATCTTAATTTGTGAAGGCATTGTATTAGAATCTGTGGTTTAAAATAGGCATTGAAATACTGTCTGGTGCATAGATACTCTTAAAGTGTGCTGTAAAAAGTAAAATGATGATTCAAAGAGCCAAGATATCTGAGACTACTGTTTCTAAAACATAAGTATGACCCTTTTTAGACAAGTGACCATGATAAGTTTGTGGTGCAGTTTTTTATGTGAGTAAAATGTAACTTAGCATGAAAATAAGACTGTGAAAATGTCTTTAATTTATAACTGCTCTATGAGCAATAACTAAAAAAAACAGCGAATAAAATTTTGATTTTGTTTTATAAGAATGGGTCCTTTATATACTCTTAAAGGAAAAAGCTCTATTGTTATAAGGGTGTATTATGACTGGCCATGGGGTGGCATTGATCCTATTTGACTCACATATGTGAAGATATCTTTGATGGCCTTGAAAGCCATCAAATAAAGTATCAATATGAGTTGATGTCTATTGAAATTTCTATCAAATCAGTTTCCCCAGCTATCAGAAAATCTTGATCTATCATGGTTAATTGATCCATCTCTTTATCATTAGAGCTATAGGCTAAAAAAGACAGGCCACCACCAGATGTTTCAACATCTATTCTGGATACAGGTGTTGCAACATTTTCAATTACTCTCTCTTGAGAATTAACACCCCAAGTAGTTCACCAAATGAGTCACCAAATGGCTCACCAACTAATTATTAAGTTGGTGGCACCACTATTATTTGACCATCTATTATGAGGATCAAGTAAATCCAGATCCTAAGCAGAACACAACTTGAGTAAGCCTTATGACTTAAGAGAAACATTACTCAGATAGGCCCCATGACCATCATGGCGTATATGGACAGTATGTGGCTTCTCATGATGCTATATAATATCATATACTCATGTCAAATAAAGTATTATTCTCTTCTTAATTTCCCCCTTTATCTTGTTTATTATACTTTCCAGAAGTATATACTTGACACAGGTAAAACACTATCAGCTAATAATAGGATCCCCTATTTGAAAGATACCTGAGACATTCAGAGACAAAAACTATTGGCTGATTAATAAGTCTAAATAATTAAATGTGAACCATTCAGAATTACTATGAGAAACACACCACCGCCAGGTAGAATATGGCACAGAAAATACAACATATGTTTCACTAAGAAATAGGATGAAAGACCACCTGTGCACAATTGTATTACACTGAGCACAAGACACAACCCTTTCTAACAACAGCCAACTTAGTTGATCACAACTGAGTCACAGAGAAGTCCATGCTGAAGGGAGAGAATCAAGCACATAAATTTTCTTTATTCAAAAGCCACTATTCAGGTTTGGAATCCAACTATGGGGGTTGAAACTAGTAGCTTAGGGATGATAGGCTAGCTAGTAAGAGTTATTGCAGCTAGATGCCAGTCTGGCCAAAGCATACCTACACTATAAAAAGCCCTTATAAGTTTACTTGGAAGGCAGGCAATTGATAGCAACCCACATTACTACTTATCAAATAATAGTAGTTTCAAGTATCCAATAAGAGCGTATTGTTGATACTTTACTGTTCCTGCCAACCTAACTCTGCTCAAAGCTGCTGGTGTTGTATCTATTGACCATAGAATCTCTCCAATTACTTGACTACAGCAATGACAGAGCCCTGCCTGTAGCAGCATTAACAACAACACCAATTGGAAGCACATCTGTCCTCATACAGATCCCTTCTCATCACTACAAAAAATGTCAAAATACTCTAATAAACATAACAACTCTTCCTCAAGAACCAAAATCTTGACACCAACCCTCTTGACTACCTTCTTATCATTTCATCTAAATACTGTACTCAATCAATCACTTGAAACATTATTTTTTGAGGATGAATATTTCTTATAATGCTAAAAAATTATTAAATAAACATTCAGACCCAAAATTAAGTGTTTTGTGATTCTCAAAATCTATTTTTATTCTTAGAAGGCAAAATAATTGATAGCTTGATAATTTTAAAGACCAAGTAAACCTTTAGCAAGCTTTTTTGCTAGGCCTTATATGCTCTTTTTGATTTAATATCTTGTCAAATAGATCTGGAACTTTCTAAGAAAGTATGATCAGTTATTATTATATATAGCAAAGATAATGTGTACAAGAAAATGGTTTAATAAAGAATCCCTAGAAATTCTAGCAATTTAATATGAAAACAGGTTAAATAATAACATGTTAAGCTTAAACTTATCAAAGTTAATAAAACGCTAGGGGCCAATTAAAAAATACTTTGACTAATTAAACAAATTAAATTAATGTATCTAGCACCAAGTAACAAGTTTAAAATTGGCTGATTGGATTTTCAAAAGCCTTTAGCCTGTAGAAAGCTAATAATGGCGACATACAATTATTTTTTAAATATATTGAACTGTTCTTTAATTCCTTACCAGATTGAGAATATTTTGAGTTAGAAGGTTATTTTTTTGAATAATCGTAAAACCCTCTACCAGTCTTTTTACCTGTTTAAAGAGTTAAAAATAATCATGTGTTTTTCTACCTAGCCAACCAGCATCAACATAAGTGCGCAATAAGGTAGCTGGACGATACTTGGAGTCGCCTATTTGAGAGTGAAGGACATTCATGATGGCCAAGCAAGTGTCTAGACCAATAAAATCAGCTAGTGTAAGTGGGCCCATAGGATGATTTGTTCCCAACTTCATTGTTGTATCAATATCTTCTTTAGTAGCCACACCCTAAATAAAATCCACAATTAGGAACCAAAAGCGAGTGTTAATTAAACAATACCTCCTGGAGTGCAAATATGGCTTCATTAATAAATGGCATGAGAAGTCTGTTTGCGATAAACCCAGGGGTATCTTGACTTGTGGTTGTTGTTTTCCCTGAACAAGTTTTAGCTTCAACTTAAAATATACAAACCCATTGATTGAGAAAGTGTAAGTGTTTTTTGAAGAGTCTCCTGACTGGTAGCTAGGCCGGATATAATTTCTACAAGTTTCATTACTGGAACAGGGTTCATGAAGTGCATGCCAATAACCTGAGCAGAAGTTTAGGGTGAAATTGGTTGAGTTTTAAAATCAATGCTTACTTTTTCAGGGCGTTGTGTAGCAGCTGCAATCTTTGTAATAGAAATCGAAGATGTATTTGTTGCAAGTATTGCATGAGGAGGTGAAACTTTGTCAAGAGTTTCAAATATTGCTCTTTTCACATTAAGGTTTTCAGTAACTGCCTCAACAACAAAGTCTACTTTAGAAAGCTCTTCTAAACTTTTGGCTTTGCGAACTCTCGATAGCACCAGATCTGCCTCTTCGCGAGATATTTTACCCTTGGAAATATCTTTTTCAAGAAGGGAATTTAGGAAACGGTGCCCATTATCTAAAGCAGTAGGGTTGCTATCTACTATTTGAACTGATGGGATGCCAGCAACTCTAGCTGCAACTAAAGCAATTCCTATACCCATCTGTCCTGCACCAACCACCGCAAAATTTTTAACAGCACTATTACTGCTTCCATTCTAAAATAAATAAAATAATTTCTAAAGACTTACTCCAGAAAAGGCTAATGATGATGAGCGGAATCCCGAGAACTAAAAGTCATGTTACAATAATTTTGTTTGTCATCTTACCTGGTCGACCTTAAAACTGGGAATTTTGGTAGCTTGCTTGAAAACATTAAGTCTGTAAACCTTCATTTCGGATACTCAAGTGATAGATGATTTCGCTGTTTTTTCCAAAGTCTAATGTTATGATAAAATCAGAACACAAATAGTCAAATGATAAATGCAACTTAAATTACATACTGTAAAAATTTGAAGCCCACAAACCACCAATCTTGCAAGGTTTATGGCGAGTAATCTTTTTCTTGCCTTGGTAATTAATTTTGTGACTGACGTTTCTCAACTCCTGAAACATTTGGTACAGGTAGGGATGCTTCGACCCAGCTCTTGGCCGCTACAATCAGAGCGGATGTCATATATTATATTATTAAAATGGTTATTTGACTTGGTGGCCCAGAGCTTGGCCGAAGCAGCCCTACTCTCACTTGAAAGCATTTAAATTCTAAGTAAAGTATGGGATGTTTCTATTGGATGTGAATTAAGTCCTACCTTCAGGACACGTCATCGTTTACGCGATCAAACATCAATTCACCCATTGGTTAGATGATTGTTAAGAAATAGGACTGCTTTGGCCAGCCACAGCCAGTTTCTGGCCCTAAGCCAGAATTGTTTTAAATAGTTAAATATCATGTTAGTCGGCTTTGGCTGTACCACCCTAGCTGCTAAGCATCACTTTTATTCAAATAATAAAGGTACACACAGTCATAACCAATCACAAGTGCACCACAACTGTTTTCAACTGCTCATACTACCATGGCCCAGAAAGGGGTAGACGCTGGAGGTTTGAAGAAGAAGTCCAAGGGACAGAAGGAAAAGGCAGTGGCCTTATACACTTTACTACCCAAGACATCACCCAAGGCCACTGTCACTGGTGATTGGGAGGATCACGGGTGGGAGATGCTGATGCTCCATCTATCTCAGGAAAAGGGGGCAAAGCAGGAGGTTTGTCAGGAGGTGCAACAGGGGTCATAACTGATGAGGCTGAGGTTTATGACAATCTCAATTGGCTAGACAAGGTGGGAGCCAATTCAATGGCTGGCATTGAGGCCTCTCTAACTGAGGCTCAAAATAAACAATTGATGATGTATCAACAATTGTTTGCCATGCTTCTGGACAGCTATGAAATTGATGCCAAGTGTGTCCAGGAATGAGAAGATGAGAGAGTCAGGCTGCAAGACATTATCAAATGGTGCAGCTTGGGCTTTTCCCTGAAGACCAGCAAGGAATAGCTGGCTTACCAATTCAAGGATGATGCAGCCATAAAATAGCACCAAGCGGGAGTAGACCTGCACTCTGCCTTTATCTTTTGCAAGAATCAGGTTTTCCGCCATGATGCTAGCCTGTGATTGGCCACCAAGCTTTCATATTATGCTATAACATACATCATTCACATTTCCTACGTTCAAGAGTCACCCTGTATCATGTCCAAGTACTCAGCGGAAAAGATTGTTGATTTTGTGAAATCTGAATTTCTCAGAGAGCACACTCAGGCCATCATGGTGCTGGGTTTGCCTCCTGCCAAGTCATATTTTGACTCCTTTTCAAACTTATCTGTGTGGAAATAGGCAAGCACAGAGATGATCTTGGGCAGAGCAAATGAGTGAGCCAATCCTGGCTGGACTCCAAGAGAGTGCAGCATATTGGCTAAGACCAAATTTATTTCAGTAAATGCAAGAGAGACAATAGTGCTTATGTCAACAGTGGCCATGTTGACACTATAGTAAAGAGATAACCCGGTTTTAGATAATGACATCTTCTGGATAGCAACTTTTTTTTATTAACAGCACACTTTACCCTGAACATTTTTAATATTTAAACTAACACTAATAATAATATTTTATACTAAAGTGACCCCATAAAGCTCATAAATGCAATGAACACTTACTATAACTAATAAAAAAGGAGATATAAGCACTTATATTTCAATTTACTACGTAAAAAACATTCTTTACTGTAAAAATATTTTTTATTCCCATAAAAATTTAAATTACCAAAAATAAATATACTCAAAATATTATAATAACTACAAAATATAAGAAAATTCTAATTTTTATTTATTAAACTTTTTGTCAAGATTTTGAGGTCGTGAGGAAAGATTTTTATTATTGGTCATTGTATGAGGTTTGTTGATAAGAGATTGTATGGCAGCAATCTATAGCTACTAATTGGATCTTGAGATACAGCTAAGGCCTGGCAGTGTCCTGCTAGTCTGTAGAATAAAATACACAAAGTCTGCAAGTAGACGGCAGCACGCCCTACTTGGATACTTCTGACTACTAGGCATTGGCTAGTAGTGATACACTGATAGAGATCTGTAATCTCTATCTTCAAGGATAAATATTGTGCTCAATCTCTAATTAGGAGAGCATTTTTTATATGATAGATAAGCCCTCTTGCCAGGATGTTGTCTGATGCTTCCAACTCTTATTAGTTGATCTATCTGTTCTCCAGACTGCTAGTTTCAGCTTCCAGAGTTAGGCAGCCATGCTGGTCTGGCATGGAATTTCAATGAATTACCGGATCTCAGCCTATTGTAGCAGCATCTTGAAGGTATCCTGTCTGAAATTCATGCATATGTGAGGTTTAGTTACCCTATCTGTCAAGATATCAGAAGTACTGTAGAGCTCCAGCAGGTGAGATAAGAGTTGATGCAGGTACTGGCATGGCTCACCAGATAATTGAACATAACTTTATCAAGTAAGAAAGGACCTTTCCAGCTACAGCCCAGGGTCCGACTGCTGGCAAGGCAGAGTCAATCAATCCTGTGAGCGCCAGATAAAGCACTCCTAGAAATTAACTACTCTGGTCAGTGGCATCAGAAGTGGTGGAGTTGAAATGGTTGGTTTGTGTCAAGGCCCAAGGGGTCCTGACGGGGGTCCGTTTCTCTGATAATCTTGATAACAAATCAAACTTGAATATGAGCTTGAGCTTTATTATTGGGCAAGACTAAGAATGATCACAATGTGAAAAAGGGAAGATAGAGTTATTTTATATTCTTTTCAGGATTCTTCTGGATTGTTTTTGACTCTTGTAGATACTTCTTGATAGAAGAATTGTTTGAAAGATAGAGCACCTCATGACCAGTTTCACTCATATTTCAATTAAGAAGGCTTAGCTTTGCATGAACCTTCAATTCATGGACTAGAACCCATACTATTGGATTTCTCTTGTCAGTAGCTTTCTATTAAGTGTTTTGAAATTTGAATTGGTTCAGTTGTTGATGAGTTATGCTTGGCTTAATCTGGGTGCTCAGCTGACTAATCTTCAAACCTCTTTTGGCTGGGATTAGCAAAACCTTCAGGGCAACCCTAATTGAAAGATATTCCGCCTTTACATGGATCTTCAATCCATGATCTAAAATTAGTGTGATTGGATTTTCCTTTTTAGTGGCTTTCTAACAAGCATTTGGCTGTTCTGATTGATTCAGGCATTGTGGATTTATGCTTGGATTTATTTGCGGCGTTTGTTGACCAGTTCTATGATCCTTATCAGTTCAGATTTGCCGTATTTTGGTAATTGGATTGATTATTGTCCATAAGTCAGGGTCTAGAGAAGCTAGAAACAAGATCAATACATCATTTCAAAGGTGTAACTTCAGGCTATTTTCTTGAAAAATAAAGCAGCTAACCCTTATATTAAATTTGTCAGGCCAGGCCCTGACAGTTTGGGCGTCAGGGGTGGTTCTATGAAAACCAGGTAGGCAACAGGGTTGTTGTATTTCCCGTTGAAGGTCAAAGGGTATATTCTAATTTCTCTGCCGTCATAGACAATTTGGTAGGGTTCCTTAGGGGTGTTTGGGCAGGTGTAACACTGCAAGTCTTCCAAGGTCCAGGGTTTGTGATCAGGGTTGGGGTGATACTAAGTGAAATGCACAGGGCCAAACAGAGCGTTGGGTGAGCGGTAGTAGTCAAAGGCTTTAGTTTTGTCAACTGAAGTCTGGCTATCTATCCCTGAGAATGGGTACTGGCACTTTGGTGTTTGCAGATGGAAGAGTATCAAAAATAAGTATGGCAACATATTGGTGAACCAAAGGTTCATAACAACTTTATTGGTAAGGATGAAAATACAGAACTTTTTCAGGTGCTTCTGGGTTATATACTTACTCACATGCAAGTGCCTCTGGGAATTATTCTGGTGCTATCTGTGTGACATGGCTTGGCATCTCATATTCTGCTGTTTGATTGGCTGTGCTGTAACTGTGCTGTTTTAGCAGAGTTACAAGGGAAAAATATTTAAAAACTAGATAATAATCTTTATTGAGAGATAGGGATTATATAGTCATTGTGAATCAATATAACGGGAACATTATTGTGTTGATCACACAGTTGGATGATGAAGGGGGTGGCTTGATCCTGGTAATAATTAAAGCGCCAAAACAAGGTATCCACCATAAGGGATCATTATTTGTTCATGTTGTTGGATTTGGCAATTCAAGTTGACTTCCTAGTCTGGCTTCAAGTGGCCAGGTAATTGGATTGCAGGTCACAGACCTGCTTGCTTGGAACCTTGCTGGTGGGTCAAGCCTGCTGTTGCAACACCCCCCCCAACTGAAGGTTGGCCTCCTCTGGGGGTAGGTTGTTGGGGAGGTTGTCAGGAGCCCGGGCACCATACTGGACTAACTGTTGTTCTATGGTGGGCAGGGCGGTTTTGCGTTGTTTTTGTCTTGCTTTGCAGGGTCTCAGGCAATCATGGTGTAGGGTTTTGTCTTGTTTGCGCTTCTCAAGTCCTTGTACAAGGTAAGTATTATTTTTATTTACCTTTAGAATGATTGCTGGACCTACTTTGTTGGGTTGTAGTTTGCTTTTATCAACGTTCATGACCCAAACTTTGTCCCCGACTTCATGTCTATCTTGGATGGGGACAAAGGTTTTTTTCAAACATTCATTTTCTTTTTCTGTTTGTTTGCTGTTGGTCTCTATAACGTGAGGGTCTGAGCGTGGGGGGACTTCACTTGGGATTTCCAGTTTGGGTCCTGTCAATGCTTGAATGATATTTGGCTGCGTGCTGTATACCAACTCAAATGGGCTTTTTCCAGTGAATCTTTTCACTTGGGTTTGGCACACAAGTAGTGCAGTTGATAGCTGCTTATATCAGTCTTCAGGTCTCCTGGCAGCAAGTTTGGCTAAGGCTTGCACAAGGCTGCCATTAAGCTGCTCTACACGTCCATTGGCCTGTGGGTGGTATGGTGTTGCCATGGTATGTTTGATCCCATTTTTAGCGAGGTATACATTGGTGTTTTCAGAGGTCAATTCTTTCCCTCCATTGGTTATCAGGAGTTCTGGCTTTCTGAACTTGCTGATTATTTCTCTTCCTATGAATTGTTGTATGTCATTGCCAGTGTGCACCTTTAATGCTTGGGCTACTGGCCATCTTGTAAAAAAATTGATGGCGATGATGATGTATTTCTTATTGTTGTGTTTTCCTGGCATGGGGCCAACGTCAAGGGCTCACACCTTGAAGGGTAGTTGTGTGTGGATAGGTAGTACTGACTTTGGAGGGGGTTTGCTTTTGGCAAATTTCTTGCATACCTCACATTGGTCTAGGACTTCCTGCACGTCACAATACAGGGTTGGCCACCGGGCCTTGTGTTTAAGGAATTTGTATAGGTTTTAACTCTTGGTGTGTCTGAGGTCTCTGTGATATTGTAGGATGGTGTCTACTTGCTGGTGCGTGGGGATATAAGGGATGGTAGTACCATCAGACATTTTTCTGTGCAAGGTCCTGTACACGTCAGCAAATAGATGTTTGTTTTTGATGACTTTTTCCTTTGTTATGTTGGTTGTACCAGGAGGGAAACCCTTGTCTTTTGTTTGTAGCACCAAGAGAGGCTAGTCTGGGCCAAGCCCATTTTCTCCTCTTGTGGCACAGACATATAGGCGTGAGAGGGTGTCTGTCATGGCAAGCTTGGGACCAGGTTTGTACTGTATGAGCATATTAAATCTCTCCAAGAGCTCCATCCAGTGGGCTTGGCGGCAAGATAGATTTGCTTGGGTTTTGAAGTATATGAGCAACTTGTGATTGGTCATTGCCTTGAATTCTTCCTGTTGTTCTAGATAACACCATTTGACTAGGCAGTGTACAATGACCAGCAGTTCCTTGTCGTGGATAGGGTATTGACACTCTCCATCTGTCAACTTTTGTGATTCATAAGCTACAGGCAGGAAGTCACCATCATTTTTTTGATTTTTAGTACTCCCCCAATGGATGCATCTGAGGGTAACAGCGCTCATGTTGACACTTTGTCAACATGGCCACTGTCAACTCAAAACTCTAAATCTCCTATGTTTTTTTGCTAGTTGCACTAGCTTAATTCTTTTTTTTAAAGTGTTCAGGGGTGCAAGCCCAGAAAACACAACAAAATTGTGGCCATCTCAACACAATTTAATATTAAGCTTAATAAAAAACTCAATTTAACCAGATTTTTCCTTTACTTTTACTAATAAAAATTAGTTTATTTTTTAATTTGTTTTCACAACGTAAAAGTGTCAATGTCAACACTTTTTAAGCCAAACTTATTTTTAATAAAAAAACTGAAACATCAACAGTAAAAAAAATAAGTGCACATTTAAAAATATTTTTTTATTGAATTATTATATTGAAAAAGACAGTGCTCATAGAGCTGAGTGTTGGAATGTTCATGTTATAAATATATATGTGGCACTTATTACAGCTTTAATATATTAAGTGGATTGGTGGCTAACGGCAATCTAATAATTTAAGCATGAGTTGCTATGTAAGTTACTATAGAATTTATTATTAAAAATAATGTCAACACTTTCTAAATGTTGTTTATTTTTTCTCAAAAACATCTCCTGGGGTGGAGTTAAGCAAATTAGAGTGGCGCAATTAAGCCTAGATTAATATGCCACCTCATATAAAGAATGCCGTAAGTGACGTTGTCGACACTTTACCCTTTTCAATACTTGAATACAACTTCTTAACAACTTCATATAAGCGCTATGGTAAAATATCATATTAACTTTTCCCAAATATAATTTTTAATAAAAAAATAAAGAACTTTGATACTTTTTTACTTATTTTCATATTTTTTTTAATTTTTATATGTGAACAAAAGCACACAGAAAACGGTTAATTTTTGCTAGCCCACGTAAATTTAATTAAGTGACTATGAAAAAACATAATAATTTTTAAAAAATGTCAATAGTGACAATGTCGTCAAAAATAATGTCTACAATTTTGTAATTGACAGTGAGAATTCATCTTTTTTTGACTAATTGTCACTCATAATGTCAACGCTTTTCAGTTCTCACATATAAAAATTTATGTTTTACATAATAAAAACTTCTCATTTTTTGATATATTGTATTTTTGACTTTTCTCTTTCATATTTTCTAACTTTTAAAATAAAATCTATATGTAAATATAATACTTTTCATATTTTCTTAACTTTTAATTTTTTATTTATAACTTTAATAAAATAAAAACTATAAAAATATTTTTAAGCTTTTAAATGCCAATAAAAATCATCTAAGATTTAATTTTTATATATTATGCTTTTTAAGTTGTTGTATTTGTTTTTTACATACATTGCTTTATTTTAAACCATTTTACTTATTATTTTAGGACAAAAACACTTCCAAACATCCCAAAGGAACCAAGCTTCTTTCAAAGCCAATCAAACCCACCAAAAAGAAGCCTGTCTCATCAAAGAAGTCCACTCCAAAACCATCCTCAAAGCCCTCCCCTGAGCCCTTTCCTGAGAAGATCCCTGCTAACTCTACTGGGGGAGAGGAATCTGATGGCTCCCTTACAGAGCACAGTTTTTACAACTCAGCTTCTGACAAGGAGCCAACCAAGAAGAAGCGCTCAGCCCAAAAGTCCCCACCCAAATATAAGTCTCCTGCACATGAGGAGCACCACAATAAGCCCCCTTCTGCTTCCCCCCACCAAACTATTCTCCCTTCAAGCTCATCTGGGGATGATTCAAAACCCCGCCCCAATTACTTCCATGGCTTCTGCCATGCTCCTGCTGGCCCCTGGGACCCTCTGTTGGCCCACAACATCTGCAACGTCAACAGCAGATTTAAGTTTCCCTCTTCCTTGCCCAAATACTTCCCAATCATGAGCGTAAAGGGTGGGCTGGCCATGGTAGCCAATGGGTATATTTTCTCTTGCAACAATGCCAACTGGGGCTTCAAGAGCCACCATTACACCTGTGAGGACCGCTCCTGCCCAGTGCGGCTCAACACTGAGCTCTGGGACTTGGTCCAAACCATCAATGACAAGCATACCTGAATCATGCCAAATACCACTGTTGCCTGCCTCCTCAAGTGGTATCTCATCCAGGTGATGCCCACCTCTAAAGATTTTTCCGCCACCCAGCTGGCCGTGTGTCGTAAAATATGAAGCCTGGGTGCTAAATTCTACAAAAAGTTAGTCTACTACTTCTTTATCTTAATACTATATCTGTTGTGGTATAGCAACAGCCTGGGTAAGGACAGAATAATATAAGAAGATAATAAGACAAAAATGGTATTTATTTATATAGTATTGTACTTATATAGTGTGAAGTGGTGGAATTGCCACCAGAGGCAGGGAGGCACAGACAGAAGGACTTCTTAAATGGAGGAGAGTGGATTGGCACAGCTAAAAGTCCCGTGCAAGAGAACAACTGCTTCCTTGCGGCTTTCCTTAAGGAGGTAGATATAAATAACTTTGTTGTTCTATTTATAATCCCGGAAGTGAAGCCTGTGCCTTGTGCGCATTTGAAAGAAAAATTGAACACCTGTTTTAGGGGTGTTTTAAATGTCTTTATCACTAGTAGAATCAGGATGTAATAGCGTGACTGCACAATTGTTCCATTGCTTAATCCCTAGATGGACAACTTTTTGTCTAATCCATTCAGGATCTGCGACATTTCCCTCCACTGGATTATACAACAGGTTTAAAAATGGCAAGCGTCTCAAGGTGGCGGCTATGATGAGCAGTAGCTACAGAAAAGTTCCAAGAAGAGCCTTGAAGAAGGTGCAAGTGGTAATTCCAAAGAGGTGCAAGCATACCAGGCCAGAGATGATGAAGGCAGCAGAGAAGCAAGTAGTCCTGCATGATGTGGACAGCAGCTATCTGGACTTGGAAGTTCACTTAGATCAGCTACTGGTGCCTCAGCTGGCCTTAGGGGGAACAGGCCCATTGTTTGCTGCACTGTTCCTAGCTTTGAGTGAGCCCAGGGAGGTGACAGGAACTGGGTTGCAAAAGGGTAACAGTATCCATTGGCGGTTCTCCATGCAGGCGGCAGAAGAATACTTGGAGGCTCAGCTGAAGGAATTCCAATTTGAGGGTCAAGGTCTTTCAGTCTTGCAACAGGAGACGGTATCCAACATAGTGAAGTCAGTCCTTTGCGCTTGGGCAACACCCGGGGTTACCGAGGCTTAACCAGTCAGTTGGAAAACCTCTGACAACTTTGAGCAACGTCTTTGGCAAGCCTTCCAGGAAGTGTTGAAGTCATACACAGTGGAGGGGACTTCCCATCTGGTGCCAATGGTGATGGCTGGCAACCTTGTTCTTTGAGGAACCAACTGCTGTGATACCAAGCGGGAGGAGAACATGGGGGTCTTCCTTGAGTGGGCCTTATCCTATTTCTACGGGGTGGATGGTCAGGTCCCAGTAGAGTATTCCCTTTACGAGAGTCTTCTATGGGACTGTATCTTCTTGGGGGTCGCCTTTCCTGTGGACATTGGGTCAATTGTGTGTCTTTCTTGGTGGGGGTTTGTTGCCCAATCCTTGGTCATTGGCTTTGTGGATCTGTAGGCAATCAGTTGTGTTTCTTGGCTGTCATTCAGGTGGTAGAACAGTTGGTGTGGTACTGGAAGAGTCTTGTCAGTCTCCAATAAACACCTTGTTCTTTTATTCTTATTCCTCATACTTTGGTGCAACACTATTGCAAACAGGGCAACAACCCATGGAATTTTTTAATTAGGCTTTTGTTTTTTCGGGTTGTTGTCCTCATTGGGGCTTACTCTTGGTCACTAGGAGCAGCACACATATACTGAGCGTGTGCTCTAGTGATTAATTGCCCAGAATGGGGCTCCTTAAGGGTGTAGGAGTCAGGGCCAGTCTTCTGGATAACTTGAACTGGGCCTTGCCAAAGGGAGGAAAGTTTGGATTCACGGCCGTACTCTCTATTGCTGAAGAAGTAGACTGAGTCTCTTACCAGGTAAGTGGGTAAGGCAGGGCATTTGGATGCAGCTTGTTCTAGGTCCTACAACTTATGGTTTAATTTTACGGTGTAGGCCTCTGATTGCAAGCAAATAAGAGTTTGAACTAGCTTGTTGAGGTACGCCTCTGGGGACACAGCCAGGCTGGGCTTTACCAAGGAATATAGTAAAGGGGGAAGTCCTGGTTGCCAGCCATAGAGCAGTTGGAAGGGCAGCTTGCCAGTGGCCCAATGGTACCCAATGTTGTATGCAAAGGTGGCCGCAGGCAGGAAGGTATCCCATTCAGTCTCATGTTGGTGACTGAGCTTCCAGAGTATCTGGACCAGGCTCCCATTAGTGCGCTCTACCATGCCATTTGTCTGTGGGTGATAAGGAGTGGATAGTGTCCCACAAATTCCCATCAGTTGGTTGAGGCGGGGGATGATATAACTGGTGAAGTTGGTACCATTGTCTGTCAGCAGAATCTGGGGCAACCATGTTTTTATATGATATTCTCCAGGATGAACGTGGCTGTCACCAGTGCAGATTTGTTGGAAATTGCCTTGGCCTTTACCCATTTAGTCAGATGGTCAACTGCCACAATGATGAACTTGTTGCAACTGTTGGTAGCTGGCAGGGAGCCCACTACGTTAATGGCTACAGTGTGGAAGGCAAACCCAGGGTGTACAAGTCTGTGTTGAAACTTGGCAACCTTAGGCCTCTCAATGTTGCAGTCATGACAGTTGGCTAGCGTATCTACTACGTCAGTGTGCATTCCTTCCCAGAAGCAGTGCTGCTATAACAGAGCTAACGTCTTCTGTATGCCATCATGGCCAGTAGTCTTGTGAGTGGCCACCACCGAGTCCATGCGTAGGGATGGGCGTATGTAGGCTAGCCAAGAGTCTCCACAAAGCTTCAGGAGTTGTCCCTTAGAGACCTTGGTATCAACAGCTAACTTCTTGAGAGCCCTCTGTATCTCTACTGGCTCCTCTCCCCACAAATAAGAATCCTCCATAAGCTTGTAATAGAGAATGTCAGCCATGGGGGATACTAAGGCAACAGTGGGAAGGCAGGAGAGACAGTCAGCATTCTGGTGAGCTGCCCTGGCTTGATGAATGATCTTGTAGTCATAAGCCTGAAGTTTAATGGCCCAATGTGCCAGATGTCTTTTGGGGTCCTTGAGGGTCTTCAGCCATTGCAAGGAGGCATGGTCTGTTACAACCGTGAAATTTACTCCATGGAGATAGACTCTGAACTGTTGGTAGGAGTATATCACAGCCAGACACTCTCGTTTTGTGACAGTGTAGTTCCTCTTGTGAACATTAAGCGTACATGAGCAGTATCCAACAGGGTGTTCAAGTCCGTTGGAGTCCAGTTGGGAGAGAACACCCCCAATTGCCGTCAGACTAGCATCTTTATGAACCACAAACGGCTTGGCAAAGTCAGGGTAGGCCAGCACAGGGGCTGCAGTCAGTGTTCCTTTGAGAGCATTGAAGGCAGATTGGCATGCTGGGCTCCAGAAGAATTCCTTATCAGCTTGGAGAAGCTGAAAAAGGGGGTCACCCAGGGATGCAAAGTTGGGGATGAAGCGGCGGTAGTACCCAATCATCCCCAGGAAGACCTGCACGTCCCGCTTATTGGCCAGGCTCTGCATTTTCTCAATAGCTTCCACCTTCAGAGGTACAGGGCGGAGTCCATCTTGGCTAATGATGAACCCCAAGAACTCAAGATGCTCCTTGAAGAAGTTGCACTTGCGTGGCTTGAGCTTGAGATTAGCTGCAAGTAACCTCTGGAAGACTTCCTCCAAGTGTTGTATGTGATCATTAAAGGTTTGGGAGAATACATTAATGTCATCCAGGTAGATCAAGACACTGGTGAGTTTGAGGTTGCCCATCACTGCATCCATGACCCGCTGGAAGGTAGCCAGGGCATTAGAAAGACCTTGAGGCATCCTTGTGGGTTGGAATAGCCCATGGTCAGTGATGATTGCACATTTTTCCTGATCAGCAGGGGGTAGATCAATCTGCCAGTACCCACTGATAAGGTTCATGGCAATGAAGAACTTGGCACCACCCAGTTGGTCCAAGGTATTGTCAATACAAGGGAGGGGATATGAATCCTTCTTGGTAACAGCATTCAGTTGACGGTAGTCAATCATCACATGGTTGCTGCTATCCTTCTTTTTGACAATCAGGAGAGGGGAAGCCCAAGGACTTTTACTGGGGACCAGTAAGCCAGATCCCAATAGCTTCTTAAGTTCCTTGTTAGCCACAGCATGATTGGCTTGACTGTGCCGTATAGGTCTGGAGTGGATAGGTGGACTGCCTTGGGTGTTAATATGATGAGCAACATCTGCAGCCTTGCCCAGGTCATAATCATCCTTGGCAAACACATCCTTATACTGGGCAAAGAGATCCATAGCTTGATCCTTCTGTTCTTTGGAGAGGCCAGATAGAGAGTTGTGGCTTATAACTAATAGCACCAGTGGTTGCTCACAGGGTAGACCCAACTCAGAGAAGTCCGCAAAGGGGACAGTCTCCTGCAGGTTGTCATGATCTTCCAGTCGTATATAAGCCAGAAGTTGGTGTTTGGAGACAACCATAGCTTCACAACTCATGTTGGCCAAGAGTATGAGTACCTCCTTCTCACTTGGCATGAGGATTCCTGGTGCAACCCATGGTTCTAGTCTGGAGGCATTAGGGATGCCAAAGATTTCTCCACGAGTGCCAGCTGGTAGAGCTAGCAAGAGGCCCATATTGTGGATCACCTGAGCACCAGGTGGGATAGTCACATTACAGGAGGCGTAGACTGGGATACCCTTGGCTTCCCCAATTGAGAGAGGTAGCACCTTGACCTTCTTACTATGCAGTGTATAAGCAACTGGAAGCTCTCTGTTGGTGTACTCCAGATTGATGTAGTGCAGAAGGTGTAAGGGCAGGTCAGACAGGTGATTGCCATGATAGAACATGGGTATGGAATGGCCCAAGATTCCAAATGTATGGTCTTCATGGTTAGTCACAGTGCCATACTGAACCATGAAGCTAGTCCCAATAAGAATATCATAGCTTTTATTTTCCAGAACTATAGCAGGAGGAGTGACCATTAGCTTCCCAAAGCAAAGAGGGAGAGAAGAGTAGGCTCCTTTTGCTCTAGTGGTCAGTGGGCCAGCAGTACCAAACTCTTCATGGTAGGCCAAGTCTGGTGCCAGCTTAAGCTTCTTAATCAGCTGTGAGGATATAATGTTCCCAGGAGCACCAGTATCCAGTATGGCTTGAACATGAGTCTTGTTCACTACCAGGTTGATATAGGTGCAATTCTTGCGGTCCTCTATGATCTCCACAATCTTTGAGACCTGGTGTACGCTTAGTCCTTTGAACTTCTCCAGGAAGGTAGCCATGGCAGCTCCCAAATCTGGGCTTACTTCCTTGAGGGATTCTAGCGGTGCTGAGACGTTTACTGTGCGGAGCAGTTGTTCAGCACTGTCCTCCTCATGAGTGACTTCAACTCCTGGTTGAGCCAGTTGTTCAGCATAGGGTAAGGACACTGTTCCCTGAGCTATTTGGGGGATAACCACCTCAGGGCAAAGAGTAGTCCAATGAGTTTGCGTGTTAACAGTGAGGACTTGATGGAGGAAGTCCTCTTGAACTCCGTCAGACTCCGCATCCTCATGTATTGGTTGGGAGTTGAAGTCAATCAGAGAGGGTTCATCCTTAGGGTTGGTCCCAGAGGATGGCAAGGCAGCAGGTCTCTGGTCTGGTTTGTCAGGGGGCAGTGGTATGGGGGGAGATGAGGGTGTCAAAATTACAAAGGCAGCCAAGGATTTCTCCTTGTCCTGGCTGCTTAGTAGTTTTTTGACTGGTCCTCATTGTCCTCCTCAATATCAGCATCCTTGGTGTAGGCCTCCTCAGTGTCCTCCATGCCTACATGATGGATCTTTTGGTGTGGATTCCTACATTCCTGAGAGAAGTGGCCAGCCATACCACATTTGAAGCAAGTACGGGGGCCATTGTTGACTGGAGCAGGCCCAACCTTGTTGGAAGGCTTGGGCATCTCAACAGCCACGTGAGGTCTATGCTCAGATTGCTGGCAAGGGCAGCCTTCAGGAAGAGGAACTTTGAACTCCTCCTTTTAGGTGCGTAGGAGGCGGATCAGATCTGGTACGGTGCAAGCGTTGTAAATGCCTGACTTAAGAGCCAGAGATAGTTCCCAGTTGACACATACAGCATTAATGAGTGCTGACTGCACATCAATAAACTGCACCGCACTTATGGACAACAGAGTTTGAGCTTCAAAGTAGAACCTAGAAGTGAAGTCTTCTAGGGTTTCCCCCACCTTTAACTTGGTGTCTGTGAAGTCCATCTTGCGACCAAGGAGTGCTTCTTGGCTACCAAATTCTTCTGTCAAGGCTCTGGAGACGTTGGCAAAAGTCCAGCCATTCTCAGGGAGACGTGGCAAGATAATGGGTTGAGTCTCAGCATCCAGACAGTTGATGATTGTGGAGTCCCTCATGGCATTGTCTGCGCCATACATGGAGTTCTGGTACAGACATAAGAACATGGCCACATTGCTCTTGCGGTCAAACTTGGGTAGATTGACGGGATTGAAGTTGTTGGAGCCATGTTGGAGGGGAGCAGGTGTGATCTTCACTGGAGAGCAGATGAGGCGGGAATAGCTGAGGGTGGAGGCAGCAAACCTATCCTCAGAGGCGCGGCAACAATTTTCCTCTTGCTGGGCTTTGTGTTCATCTTCTCTGTCTTGAGAAGCTCCAGAAGCTTCAGGGGTGGCCAGGACGTCATCCTCAGACTCCAGTACTGGCTCTAATACTCTTACAGCGTTAGGAGCCAACCAAGTGTGGTCCTCATTGCTTTTGTAGCTATGATAGAACTCAGGACTAGAGGACCTCAGTGGACTGTGGTGACTCTTGGAGTTGATGGACATAGCCTGTAAGTTGACGGCCATAATCTTACTGTCCATCCTATCCAATTGGCTCTGGAAGGCATCCAGGAGAAGTTGTTGCTTGTCCAGCTCATCTTGGTAGACCTTGTTCTCCTGACAGGTGATATCTAAGTCATCTTCCAGAGAGGTGATGCGCTTTTTGTGGGTGGCAAGCTCAGCTTGGAGCAAGGCTATTACTTCCTTGTCCTTCCTGACTTGGGTCTGGCTGTTGGCTCTGTCATGCAATTGGCAAAGTTTGAGACAATCCTGAAGTTCTGACACAGTGTGGTAGCCATCAAACAGGAAGGCAAGATTGGTACTCTGCTGGACCAATTCCGCCTGAATCTTCTTGTAGTGATCAAAGAGCTCAAGGATGTCTCAACCAAAAAGGGCGCTGGAAGGGGAGTTGTCAGTGGCGGCAGATGTGGGGGTGAACAAGGGGATGGTGGCAAGGTGGCAGGCTAAGACTTCCACCTCATGAGTCAGGCTTCAAACCATGGGGCCAGTCTCCAGCACGTGAGTAGTAACCACACTAATCCAATTGGCGTCTACACCCTGATGGGTGAGGGTCTATACCACATGCACTGGGACTAGCTTAGCTATACCTGCTTCAATGGCATTGACCCAGTGGAGCATAGTGTTCTGGGTGTTGGTGACTTTGGCAAGATACTGATTGACAGTGGTGAAAGTATTGCCAAGCTCAGAGTAAAGGACCTGGAGGAACGTCTGTTGGTTAGATACCAGTATTCCCTGGTCATGCACTAGGCTTTGGATGTGGCCCAGGTGCATTCAGTTGTGACATACGGCAGTATGGGTGGATTGTTGTAGGTAGTCCTTGATATGTTCAACAGTATGGAGGTCACGACAGAGCTGGTCAGGGTTGACCTGAGAGAGATTCTGAAAGCAACCCAAGGCGTTTTCAGCAGAAGGCTGCTGAATGGCCAGGTGTTCAGAGCAAGAACCATTGCCAGCAGCACCAGCATCCATGGCGTGTATGGCATTTCGGATGGCGTCCTTGGAAGGTGAAGAGTTGGCGTCCATCTCCAAGGGGGCAGGGGCTTGTAGGAGCAGTGGTTGACCAAAAACAATAGCCTGGGGGCATTGATGTTCTGGCATGAATTGGCTTAGTTTGGGCAGGCCATAGGGAGAGCCTGCTCTTTCCCCAGCATGGGCATTAGCAGCAGTAAAGACCGGTGCCTGGTGATAAGGAGAAGCAGTGGCAGGAGACTGGACCAGGGGCAATCCTCCCTCTCATTCAAAGGACCGCGGGGGTGGGGGCTGGTGGTGTTGTAAGACATGAGTGCCAATGTTGTAAAATATGCAGCCTGGGTGCAGATTTCTACAAATAGTTAGTCTACTACTTCTTTATCTTAATACTATACCTGTTGTGATATAGTGACAGCCTGGGTAAGAACAGAAGAATATAAGAAGATAATAAGATAAAACTGGTATTTATTTAGATAGTATCACACTTATATAGTGTGAGGCAGGGGAATTGCCACCAGAGGCAGGGAGGCACAGACAGAAGGACTTCCCAAATAGAGGAGAGTGGATTGGCATAGCTAAAAGTCCCACGCAAGAGAACAACTGCTTCCTTGCGGCTTTCCTTAAGGAGGTAGATATAAATAACTTTGGTGTTCTATTTATAATCCCAGAAGTGAAGCCCATGTCTTGTGCGCATTTGAAAGGCAAATTAAACACCCGTTTTAGGGGCGTTTTAAATGTCTTTATCACTAGTAGAATCAGGATGAAATAGCGTGACTGCACAATTGTTCCATTGCTTAATCCCTAGATGGACAACTTTATGTCTAATCCATTCAGGATCTGCAACACTGTGCTTGCTTGCAAGTACCTCTCCCCAACCAACTTGAAGAGGGTGCCAACCCACAATCAGTTGGTCAAGTTTGTAAGTGATAGTTGTCAAGCCTCAAACTCCCTGGCCAAGAGCACCACTAAAATTGAAGACCTGGTCCTCACAGATGCCCTAAAAAACTGAGGATGGTGAGATGTTCCTGCTCTATGACAATGGGCAGGAAGTGGAGGATAGGATTATAGCCTATGCCACAACCCAAAACCTGGAGCATCTGAACACTGCTACCGCCTGGCTATGAGACGGCACATTTGCTACTTGCCCCTCTCTCTTCAAGAAGCTTTGGGTCCTGCATGGGCAGTTCAATGACCAGGTTATCCCCTTTGTCTTCTTTCTCCTTCCTGGTGCCAAGACTGAAGTCTACACCAGAGCCTTCAAGATTGTCCAGGATGCTTTGAGCTCCCTTCCCACCAACCAGCTCCCCCCTCCCACTCACACCACAAGGGCAAATCCCTCCTCCACTGAGAAGGATGAGTTGACCCTAGCCGCTGAGCAGCTAGCTCATGCGCGCTCACTTGGGCTAAAGGTTATCATAATGGACTTTGAGCAAGCTCAGTTCAGAGCCTTTGAGGCCACCTTCAATGGAGAAGTCCAGGGCTGCTTCTTCCATTTTAGGCAGGCCCTTATCAAGAATCTCAAGAGTGAGAAGGGCCTTTTTGATAAGTATCTTAGCAATGGTAAGGGGAAGTGCTGCTTTGCCTTGACTCAGTTTGCTGCCTTGACTTTTGTGCGCCCAGAGCATAATGAGATTGGCTTTGAGGCCTCCTGGAGGAAGCTTACATCAAGAAGCACTCCACCATCTTCAAAGGTTACTTGGATTACTTCAAGCGCCAATGGGTGGGCAAGAAGGTGACTGCCCAGAGAGGTTAAGAGCAGGGACATTGCCCCTTGGAATTGCCAGGGCTCCTGCCTCAAGGGGGAGATGAAGACCACCTCTATCCTTGAGGTTTGGCACAAGAACCTGAAGGTGAAGTTTGTGTCTAACCCCAAATATAACAAGTTCTTCCAGAAGCTGCAGGAGGAGCAGGCCTGGACTGTCTCCAAGTTTTGCAACCTGGCCAACCAGGTGGCCCCCAAGAAGCAAAAGTCCAAGGAGCAGGACTACCAGGAGGACGTTCAGAAGGTGGTAAAGAAAAAGTACAAGGTGGCAGAGATTAAGAAGTACCTTGAGGACGTTGCCACTGCTCTTGCTGGTGGCTTTAATTAGCTTAATAAACCTTGCTTTGCTTTGCTTATATATTTTTACTTTTAAACTTTTAATTTTTTAATTTATTTATAGTGTACTAATCTTTTTAGGTATAAATGGTAAGTTTCAGATACAGTTTTAATGTGGTTTAGTAAGAAATATCTTATATTTTGTTAATTTATCTTTAAGGTATGAGATATTTTCAGTTATGCTTATATAAAGTATAAAAAATTAAAATTGGAATTTTCTTATATTTTGTAGTTATTATGATATATAAAATATCTTTATTTTTGGTTCATTGTAATTTTAATTTTTATGGGAATAAAAAATAATTTTATAATAAAGAGTGTAATTTACATAGTAAACTGAAAAATAGTTGCTTATATCTCCTTATTCTTAATACTTATAGTAAATTTTTATTGCCATTTTGAACTCTCTGGGGTCATTTTAGTATATAAAGTATTTTAAAATAATTTTTTATATTAATAATGTTCAGGGTAAAGTGTTTTGTTAATTAAAAAAGTGTCGACATCCAGGAAACAACATTAAGTAAAACCAGGTTGTCACTTTACTAGTGTTGACATTAAAAGTGTCAGCATGGCCACTATCAACATTTTTAATGCCAACATGGGTGCTGTTGCTCATCTGAGGCGTCGGTCTCCATTTGGTATTCCCCATCATGTTTGGGGTATTGCAGGATAGGAGCCGTTGTGAGCTTCTCCTTGAGGCGTCTAAAACAGAGGTCACGTTGGGGGGTCCACACAAACTTGGATTTGGCGCCAGTTATGGCGGATAAGGGGGCAGTTAAAATGCCACAGTCAGGTATGAAGCGGCGTACATAGGCCACCATCCCTAAGAAGGTGTGGAGTTCTGACTTATCCTTGGGTGGCAGCATCTTGCAGATGGCCTGTATCTTTTGACTGTTGGGTTTGATGTTGTCCTTTGAGACTATGTGTCCCAGGAATGGTAATTGCTTGCAGAAAAACTGGCACTTGGAGGGTTTAACCAACAGTTTGTGTTGTGCCAGGGTAGCAAAGACTGCCTCTAGGTCCTTGTGGTGTTGTTCCACCAAAGGACTGTAGACAATGATGTTGTCTAGGTAGACTAGGGCATGCTTGCCTATGTGTGGTGTGAACACTTTGTTCATGAAGGTCACAAAGGTGGAAGGGGAGTTGGTCATGCCAAATTTGAGCACTACACATTTGGGTCATTATTTTAGGGATTGCGCCATTTTCTAATGCACATGCTGCTAAAGTTGCAGCATAACACAGTTCGATTTTGAAAAAGTAACTAATTACACATTTTATATTTAAAACATTAATAACTCAATGAAAAATTAATATTTTTTTACATTGTAAGCTATCAAAATGAAGCTAAGGATCCCATCTTTCTATTGGTCTAAAAATTTTAATATGTATACTATACTTAATATTAAAGCGAAAGTAATTTAAAAGATTATAATCCAGAATTTATTACATGATTCTATCTAATGATATAAAGTAGATCACTTCAAAGCTAATAAAATATCTTTTTTTAATATGAAAAGTATCTTTTTTATTTAATGAAATCAAAGATAAGATTGAGAGCTTTATTTTTGCATTTTATTTTATTTAAAAAGCTCAATTATTTAGGATTTTATGGCAGTTTGAAGTTGGGATATTTTTATCACTGTTTAGATTAATTTTAAGGTTCAAGTGAGCTTCAAACCTCAAATTAAGCATTATTTAAATAGAACTCTTTAATATTTTAAACATTTTAAAAATATGCAGAAGAGTTAAAGTTAACTGAATATATCATTTTAATTGATTTGCATTGATTCCAAAGAGGATATGATGTAATAATGATGCTTAGCTGCTTCACGTATATCACTTGTGCATGAAAACTGGGTATTTAATTAATTCTGCAAATATAAATTCAAGTTCAAACTATAGTAAAAGCTATCACACTATTTCTTTCAGAATGGTGTCATTTAGCTTGGTATATAAGAGCTAAAGCACTACAAAGCTTCTAATCCAAGAGACCCCATTCAAAGGCCACATTCTGATCAGAACTACTCCATCATTAAGGCACATTTCAGAGATCCGACCTAATTACAGATTCAAAATACTTTCATGTCCTCAGTTAAATTTACTTCTGCCATGCTACCCTTTTTTTCCTTGGGAGCTTCAACAAAAAGAGAAAGAATTGCAATGTTAAAAAAGGCATTCCTCTTTATTGCTGGTGATAATCTTGATAATTTCATCAAGCACTTCCTTACTCAAACTGAATTTGGGAGATCTCAGTTCCTGCCAACTATTCAAAATCAAAAAAGTAATGAGTTTATTGAAAACTTAAAGGATCTCATGAAATCTTCTCCCCAAAAGCATCTTTCAGCCTTGTTATCTCTGGTTACTTCCAGTTACTCTTTAAAACAGCTTAATGATATGGGGTTTAATATAACCAAAAGTGAGTTTAGATACTCAAGAAAAATATATAAAAATAAAAATGTAAGCTTAAACAAAAAAAGCCAAAAAAAACAATAACTATTCATTAAAAAAAGAAATAACTAAAAAATAATTAAAAAATTGCTGGAAAATTCTTTTGAAACAAGCCAGTTTGCAAAAAAAGTGCCTGAAAAAATTTATAAAGATATAAAAAAAGAGATGAGTGATTACTCAACTGAAATTAAATACTCTCTACTTAAAACAAAAAAAGAAATATATGAAAATATGAAAATAAAAAATGAAATTTCAGTTTCAATTTCTACTTACTATAAATTAATTCCTAAAATTATAATAAAAAGTAAAAAACAAACCAATATGTGCAATATTTGTAGTTTAAAAAGTTCACTGGGAAAAAAGAAGGAAGAATGTGAAAGTAAAAACTTACCATTACCAGAATCTATAGGCAATGACTTAAAGACTATTAATCAGCACCAAGACTTTTATGTTCATCAAAATAGGGAATATAAAAAAGATATTTATGAATTAGATGATGAGTCTTGTGTTGTAGTTATAGATTATAAGGAAAACTTAAAGGTTGGAAGTGGTCCAATTGAAACCAATAATTGTTTTTATTCAAAAAAACCTATCTCATTATTAGGGTTTGCATTAGTTTTTAAAGAAAACAATAAAGCCAAACATGAATATCATGATTTTTTGTCTCAAATATTATCACATGATTCTTTATTTTCAGGTGAATGTCTAATTAGTCTTCTTAAATTAGATATATTTAAAAAAATAAAAAATATAAAAGTGTGGACTGATAATGGAAATCATTTTAGATCATATGAATTTTTATATTACTTATTTAAAGAGGCACCTAAATATATTAAGGGTTCTATAAAATATGATTGTTTTGTTGAATGTCATGGAAAAGGCATTGTTGATGGTCACTTTGGTGTAATATCAAAAATATTAAAGAAAAAAGAAAATGAGCTTTATATTAAAAATATTAATGATCTTAAAAATATTTTTGAGCAAGAAGAAAAAAGAAAAGAATTATATAAATCAGTACTATCAGTCTCAAATATTTCTCTAAAGTCATTCTTTTATATTTATGAAAGAAAAGTTAGGCCTATAAAAAGAGAGCTTGAAGTTAAAAATCTGCGCATCAATCTTTCATATTTGATGATAGATGAGAAGTTATACACTTCACCTCTAACATTTGAAAGTTTATCAGAATATTCTGAGATAACTTATCATTTGAAATCACGTGATGATACCAGAGAAACAAAAATATCAGAATATGCTAGTGATGTATTGGGGCAAGTTCATGAAGTAGGGCAACTTACTAGAGGGTGTATTTTAAATAGAGTTATCAGTCTTTCAAAAACAACAACCTTTTTTCTGGAACAAACTAAGAATATTTATGATGAGCCAAAGATAGGGTAATAGCACTTATAGCTTTGGGGCTGCTATTACTCTCCCATGCAACTCATCATAAATATTTTTGGTTTGTAGTTTGTAGTTTGTAGTAGCACTTAAGATATTTTCAAAAATACTATAGGTTGCACTTTTTGATTCTAAAATTGATGACTTATTTTTTAAAAAAATCATCTAAGCCCAAGATCAATTAAAGTTTTTGGATTGGTTGTATTTTAAGCTTTCTGAATAATTAGAATATGAATAATATGATTAAGTTATAAAATAATCAATCTGGCGCCTAGGCATAACAAGAAAAATAATGAGCCATTTGTAAGAGCCGTATTTAGTGCAGAAGTCTGTTCTGGGGATATCTTCCTCCTTAATGAAAATCTGGTTGTAGCCTGCAGTCAGATCAATATTGGAGAAGACTATGGCTTCTCCCAAGGCGTCAAAGAGATTGTCAATCAGTGATAGTGGGTAACAATTCTTGATGGTAACTTTGTTTAGGGATCAGTAGTTTGTGATCAGATGTAAGGTACTATCCTTCTTGGCCACAAAGAATACAGTGGCCCTAAAAAGAGACTGTGAGGGGCATATAAGTCCTTTCTCCAACGCTTCCTTGAAGTAGGTATGTAGGGTGTTGTCTTTGTTTGGGATCAACCTGTTGATAGGACATACTTTGGGTACAGCTCCTTTGAGTTGGCTGAAGTGTTGAATGTGTTTCTCTGGGGGCAACCCAGGTAGAGCTTCTTTGAAGATTTCTGGATGGTGGGCCACAATTTTGCAATCCTGAGGTGTGGAGGTATCCTGGTGGTCCTTGAAGTGTATGATATTGTACTGGCAGGAGTCCCAGTCAATTGCCTTCAGCTTTTTATTTTTGTCCAGGGTCTCTGTGATGCGCGCAAAGACGGGGTTGCATAGGAGCTGGTCCACTGAGTCAGGGTAGATCTGGTGATTGACACCTTCATGCTTAATAGTCAACACTGAGGTTGCCCAGTCTACGTAAGGATTGTTCTTTTGTAACCAATCCAACCCCAGTATAATGTCAAACTTTGGGAAGTCAATGACAGGGCCTTGGATGGTGGAGTGTAGGTTTTCAAACATGACAGAGAAGGGGGTGGTTTACCTTGTCACAGCAATGTGATGTTCATCAGCCAGGACCATGCTTTTAATCTGCAAAGGATTAGTGGCTAGCTTGAACTTATCTACAAAGCTGCTGTTGACTAGGGTTTGATCCGCGCTCAAGTCCAGGAGTGCTGAGCCTGTGTAACTACAAAAACAGAAAGGATAGGACATTAGTTTATTGGGATGTCTGGCAATGGTGTACAGTACCAGGTCCTGCAAGGGTACTTGGATCATTGGGCATTGGTCCACAACCTTGGGTTGGTACTCATCATTGGGCAAGTGTGGAGTTGTGTGGGAAGAGCTTGGCTTGCTTAATGCTCTCCCTGGGCTTTTCCCTCATCTTGATTGCCTTGTGTGATGGTGATACAGAAATTTGTACAATTTTACTATTCATTGTTTCCATTCCCATATCTATTTGAGCTTATGGGTATATGGTTGATGTTATTCCTGTTGCTTCCAGGGTGTGGCCAAGTGGAGCGCCCGTCTGTGTGAGAATCCTTGGGTCTCTGTTGTTTTTCAGTTTGTGCCTTATGGAGGGTGTTGGATGTTTGTCCTGATTTCTTTGTCTCACAGTACAGGCTTTGTAGGTTGGTCATTTGGTCCAGGTTCATGTGTCTCATTACATGCAACTTAAGGGCGTCATAGTACATGAGGTGTATAGCTGGGGTGTCAAAGGCCATGTCAGAGGGTGCAAAAAGTTGGAGTTCCTTATAGGCGCAGGTGAGCTCCTTCACAATGCCTGTCTAGGTTAGGTTCTTTACTTGGCGTATGATCATGAGCGCCGTGTCCTTAAGCACAAATCTTGCCAAGAAGTCTTGGTTGAAGGTATCTCAGTTCTTGTTGGTGTGTTCCTTGTGCCACTTGTCACACCAGGTGCCAGCATTGTGGGCTAGTTGGATGGAGATTTCTGCAATCCAAAATTGCTGTGGGCATTCCATCTGGGCCTTTTTGCTCTGGAAGGGCTGGATCCATGCAGCAGTGTTGTTGTTGTTGGCCCCAGAAAAAGATTCCAAGGCAGCGCTTAACAGTCTTTGGGCTACGTAGGCAGGCATGGTGTTTTTGTTGGTTGGTTGCAGGATAGAAGAGGGAGCCTGAAAGAACCCTTGTGCTGACAGGACATTGAACGCGGGGAGTGGTATCACCATGTTCTGGTACAGGACAAAGCCATCAGGTATCTTGGCACCAGGGGTGTACAGGGTCCAGTCCAGCAGGAGGCCAGACATAATTCTGTCAAGGATTTGTTGGCTGCGGCAAGTACAGGCAACAGGCAGAATTTTACAAGATAAGGAAGGATAGAGAACCTACCTGTGCTACCAATGTTGTAACTGTGCTGTTTTAGCAGAGTTATAAGGGGAAACATATTTAGAAACTAGATAATAATCTTTATTGAGAGATAGGGATTATATAGTCATTGTGAATCAAGGATAACAGGAACATGATTGTGTTGATCACACGGTTGGATGATGAAGGGGATGGCGTGATCCTGGTAATGATTCAAGCGCCAAAACAAGGTATCCACCATAAGGTATCACCATTTGTTCATGTTGTTAGATTTGGCAATTTGAGTTGACTTCCTAGTCTGGCTTTGAGTGGCCAGGTAATTGGATTATGGGTCACAAACCCGCTTGCTTGGAACCTTGCTGGCAGGTCAAGCCTGCTGTTGCAACAGCTGCTTCATGATCATTTTTGGGGTCTTTGGGAACAGTTGTTTGGCTTTTTGGGGACCCATCTTGTCCTGACTAATAATTGGTTCTGGAAGGTTTGGCTGCAGGGGTCATGGGGTCTTTTTCAATTTGATTTCCATTTTGTGACTGGCTTGACAGAAATTCTTGAGGCAAAAGAACTTGATTAAAAAAGGGGTTCCCAATTGGGAACCCCAAATTACTAAATGGAGGGTGGGCTTGAACTGGGTTTACTGAGAAGCTAAATTTAGCCTTCCCAGGCCCAGCCAACCCACCAAGGCTTGGGTGTAGCTTTTGGGGCCCAGAATGGGCCCTACAGCTACCACCAAGGCAGGAGTGGTTCCTGCATCTGGATTTTTGCTTTTCAAAGCAAATCCAGGTGCAGGCAAATCCCCTGCACCCGCTTGCCCTGCCTGGCAGCTAGGCGTGGGTTTGATTCCCACCTGGGGCTTTGACATTGTTACTTATGTAACACTGTCAATGGGTTTTGCATTCTGCATTATTCTTTTAATTGACCTTCTATATTGATCATAGGTTCCAATGCGTCTCCAGGCGCAAATATTTGGCAGCAGAACACCCTGCAATATTATTCAGGAATCCTCAATATTATTGGCAGAGGCGCATTCTGTAATCATAGTCAGGAATCATCAAGCTTAATTGTTTAGATTCAACTCAATGAGAAGTCCAGTAATGAATCACAACTAATCTTTGGGGTAATTATTGATGTACTGATTACCCAAAGCTATGAACAAGATCAGCTGATACTTCCTGAAGCTTGACAGCTCTATGACAATTGCTTATCTGGAGCCAATCAGTCAGTAGAATGATGGTCAAGTCTATCATATTATTCCAAAAACCAGACACTTTTTATAAGCACAACCAAAAATATCTCATACTTTACAGATAAATTAACAAAATATAAGATATTTCTTATACAACCACCTTGAAACTATACCTGAAACTTATTGTTTATACATAAAAAATTATTAATATCTAGAAAAACAAAAAAAAAATTTAAAAGTGAAAAATATAAAGGTAAAGAAAAGCAAGGTTTATTGGGCTAATTAAACTCACCAGCAAGGGCAGTTGCCACATCTTTGAGGTACATTTTGATATCAGCCACCTTATAATTTTTATTGACCACTTTTTATACCGCCTTCTGGTACTTTTATTCCTTTCTCTTCTTCTGCTTTGGGGCCACCCAGTTGACAAGGTCTCAAAACTTAGAAGCATTTAAAGCTTGCGCCTCCTGCAACTTGGCAAAGAACTTATTGAACTTGGGGTTGGCCCCAACTTTGTCTTCAAGTTTTTGTGCCAAACCTTCATGCTGGAGCTGGTCTTCATCTCTCTGTTTAGGCAGTGTCAGGTATCCACTCCTGAGGAAGGAGGAAACCTAAGTAATGTAAAAGAGCAGTGGGAGGAAACCCCACCAAAGATGATCCTACAGGAATACTAACCACCATTGTGTTCACCAAATATCCCCATAATTTGTAGGAGCCCAGGAAAGGAGCAAAGTGAGTCAACCCATAATATACTGAAACATAAATCAATACATAGCATGTTGCTCCCAGGCAAATTAACAGAGGTGAAGGAGAAGGTGAAATTTTATCACAAATAGGCAGAACTTGGTGCTTAGTGTATAAGTAATCCCATGCTGAAATCTTGGTGGTATCTTTGACTCTAATATTAGAATAAAATTGCTGGCATTCAATAAGAGGAAACCATAAGGAGAGACAGAAGAAGAGCAGAAGGAGTTTCTGCTTCAACTCTATCTGAGATCAGTTGAATTTAGAAAGCTACTAATTTAATGGAATAAAGAAAGTAGGTTTCCAAATTTATTTGATCAAGGAATTGAAATTGTTAGAGCACTGGGGAAAGTCCCAATACTCCTTACTAAATACTTGGAAGTTGGTTTGGGGAATGCGGAATAAGGTGAGATGGAATTTGGGATGAATGATTTACCATGTAATTGATTTTTGGTTGGCCACTTTGGTCTGTCTGCTGCCAGCAAGACTGCAGGATAAAGCTTGCTGCATCCAAACCTGCTAGTTAAGTGAGGAGTAGAAGGCTATTTACTATGGTCTGGAAGTGGTCAATCCAAGCTGGTACTGTGCTTTGTGTTTGATTTACATGGCTATTTAACAAGTTTCCTATTATATGCTTTGCTTGGATGCGTGTAGTTGCTGGACAAGCATTATTGGTTTGTTTTGTTGATCTCAAACAATTATTGGATGGACAGTTGCTTATGTGTATGGTTTTTGAATCCTTTGGTTGTATAAGCTTGTGGGAAGTAGCATGACCTGTTCCCACATTTGAATCAATTAGTAAGCTTTTGTTGATATTATTATCTAATTGATTAATCAATCTAGATGTTTTAAAGCGGTTTGGGGAGTTTTGGGGTTGAATCCAAAAGACAACAATGTCTCTTTAAACTACTTGGTTTCTGATCTTGCTGTAAATGACTAGTTTCAATTACCAACTTCTCCAAAAGCTGAATTTTTGCCCATGCAAGCACCAGATTTAAGATGTGAGGCAGCCAAGGTAGAGGGATAAAATTAACCTCTTTGAGATGGTCTAGAAGCCAAAATATTCCCTGTGCCAGGATACTTTTTAATTATCATATTTAACTTGGAAGGATTTTTAATCCTTACAGGCAGGCTTTCTGGCAGTTCCAGGGCGCAGTAGCCTTACTCTTTTCTCTCCTGGCAGTCACCCTCTTTCCTAACCACTGTCACTCAAATTAATAAACGTAGCCCTTGAGAATGATGGAGTGCTTTTTGACATAAACATCCTCCTGGATGGCCTCAAAGCCAAGCCCAGTATGCTCAAGTTGCACAAAAGCCAAAGCAGAAAACTGGGTCATAAAAGCAGTATTTTCCTTTGCTATTGTTAAGGTACTTGTCAAAGAGCTCTTTCTTGCTCTTGAGATGCTTGATGATGGCTTGCCTAAAATAGAAAAAGCAGCCCTGAACTTTTTCATTAAAGATGGCATCAAAGGCTCTGAATTTAGCAAGCTCAAAGTCCATAATAATCATCTTTGGCCCAAGTGAGCTCAAATGAGCTAATTGCTCTGCGGCTAGGGCAGACTAAATTTTCTCAGCAGAGAAATGAGCCACTAGGGTGGTGTGGATGAGAGGGAGGACTTCTAGGCATCATTGATTGGGGAAGAAGGGCACACTCTCAACAGAGGATGGAAAAGGAGCAGGTATAGATAGCCTTGGTGGCCCTGGGAAGAAAAAAGAAGGCAAGTGGAATCACCCTGATATCAATCTGGGCATGAACCATCCAGAGCTGATAAAACATCTGGGGGAAGGTGGCAAAGGTACTGTCAACTAGCCAGGTTGGCGCCCTTTTCAACTTTATCAGGTTCTTCTGAGTTGATTAGCAGATGATATGATCCTTTAATAATGCCCATTATTGTAGAGGAGAAAGTGCTCCTCACTTGGGAGCTGCTTGAGCTCGTGGGTGAGCGTAAGCTCAGAGAGGACATTGAAGGCCTTGTGAAGAGAAGTATTGGCTGTGATTCTTTAATTGCTTGTGAAATTTAGCAACTGCTCTTTAGTTTGCACCTTCTTTAGATTGTTGGGCTTTAAATTCTGAAAGGCCTTAATGGCCATATTAAATGTGCAGAGGTGGGCAGATGTTGCAACCAAGTTTCCCTCCTTGCCTGCTAACATATCTTGCAATACAAAGGGGGTGCTCAACAAGTTGCTCCATGACGTATCTAACAACATTGATCACTATGATGGTAATGTCAAATTGTGGACACTATCTCCTAATTAGGAGTGCCGCCAAATTGACTTTGCTGATCCCTGAGCAAGTTATTCCTTGGCTTCAAACCTTACATGGAATATACCACTATGCCACCCCCTGTGGCCTTGTGGCTTTCTCCATATAGTATATTAACCACATTATTCTACAATAAACAATACCTTATTCTATTCATTATTGTCCTTTCTATTGGACTTTTGTCTTCCCCAATCAAATACTGTACTCTAATTGGTTCAGTTGTAACAGTGGTAGCAGTGGTAGGTTTATGACCTATTTAAGAGAAAATTCCCCCAAGAAAGGCCCGAGTACAGGCTGTATAGCTACTCCACACCAGGAAACTTTCCTCCCTATCCCTGATGGGGACATCCCTGAGGGCTATATTATCTATCAGGACCATTTGTTACTCACAAGCGTGTATAATTGACTCTGCCTTGGACAGTGCAACACCAGCGTCACACCGCCACAGTTGAACCTCTCCCAATGTATGCTGAATCTCCAACTTGAGTCCTTTGCGGGTGGTGTAGAAGGGGCTTAAATTGTTAGTTGGCTCCATTACACAGAAACCCACCTCTGTATCTGCCAATTACCTGAACCCATATGGGTTGCCACCGCATATGGGCGCCTTACGGGGCCACTGCAGTGTGGTTCACCAACTGGGCAAGCCAAGAGCAGGAAGTTACTTGGTTGACCTTCAGGGACACTGCTAGATCCTGCTATAGTGATACCTTCTCACCCATTGTAGTAGGAACTCCCCTCCTTGTCATCAAGCAGACAGGGAGTGTCCATGAATACCTCACAGCCTGGCAACAAGCACTTGTTGCCACCTCCAAAGCTATCACTGATGGGAACACCATGTTTCTCACTCTTATTGTCAATGGGCTTAAGCTTCACATTTTCAAGTGGGTTCCTGTAGGGCGCTGTACCTCTTTTGATGAATGTTACAAGGCCATCATGGAGGCTAACAATCAAGCTTCAATGGGGTTCCAATGATAATGATGCTCCTTCCCAACCTTGTCCTGCACCTGACAGCGCTCACAATCAAGTGGGCTGCCGCCAATCCTGTCAGCAGGAGAATGGGCAAGCACCCTCACAAAGAAGAGCTCCAGCTAGCTCAAATTGAAGACCCAGGAAAATCCTAGGGGTTGTAGATACATGAATTTCTGCAACCCTGCTTGACCCACACTCTCAATCTCTCCTTGCCAAAAACCTCTGCAACTACAACATGCATGAAGTTGAGACCCTAGATGTGTTACAAGTCCATAGTGACAATCCTGTTCTCCAAGCCAGTCATTCCTTAAATAAAATCACCTGCTTGGCCTACCCCTTCCGTTTCTGTGGGAACAACCACAAACTTTTGGTAGACACTGGGGCTGATCACACCATGGTCAACCAAGAATTTGCAGATTTCTGATAACTAGATTGAGTACCCAGTTGATTTAAAGCAGTGTGTGTAGCTGACTCCCGCTGAGTAGCTATCACTCACAAGATAGTACCTTTCTCTGTAGGAATGGGTAACATCAAAGTTAAGCTCTCTAGGCCAATCATAGCTGTACTCAGCCACAATGTTATTACTGGCCTCAACTGGCTTTGACAAAACCTTCCATACATCAACCGGGACACCTCTGTGATTACGCTCAACAGTAATGGGGTAGGCTTCCAAATCTACCTGTTGAGATGAGCAAGCTACTCCACAATACTGTGTTTGTGCAGCTCACAGAGACAGGTACCTACAACTTCAAGGGGGAAACTGAATTTTAACCAGTGTTCAGTTGAGATCATTTGCTCTGAATCTACTAAACCTCCTCCCTTGACCACAACACCACCACCAGCACTTGTATTAATTCTTGGAGTACAAGGATGTCTTCAGTGAAACACTAGACCAGTTGCCTGCTCTAAGAGAAATAAAACACGCTTTTTAGTTACAAGGATCATTATCAAAGGCACTTCCTCTCTATTGCTTGATGCCCAAGGAAGACAAAACTCTTTGTCAACACCTTGTGAACGCGTTTTATAAGGACTTTATCCGCCCCTCCCTCTCATCATATAGGGCTGCAGTCTTCTTTGTAGCTAAGAAGGACAGGTCCCTTTGGTTGGTAACTAACTACTGTGCCCTAAATGAGGTGAAAGTCAAGAAAAATGCCCCTTGCTGCTAATTGATGACCTGTTTGACACACTTGCAGGTACAAAGGTCTTCAGTAAGATTGATCTCACTGTGGGGTACAAACAGGTCTGCATTGCACCAGGGGATGAGCCAAAACTGCCTTTTGCATACGCCATGGGTTGTTTGAGTGTTGTGTCATAAACTTTGAAATGACTAACGCTCCCTCTGTCTTTGCCATGTTGATGATAAAGCCTTTGAAGACCTGATTAGGAAATGTGTCATTGTGTATCTTGACAACATTATTGTCTTTGTTCAAGACCAAACCACACATCTCCAACACCTTTGTGCTGTACTCAACACCCTTTGTAAACATCAATTTAAGGCCAAGACTTCTAAATGTGAATTCCTTGGGTCATAGATTCTATTCCTTGTGAACAGCATCTCTGCCCAAGGAATAATCCCAACCCTGCTAAGATAAAGATAATCACTAGTATGCCACCCTCACTGATCTGGGTCAGGTGTGCACGTTCTTGGGCATGGTTACCTATGTAAGAAAGTTCATCCCCAACTGTGAAGAACTAATTGCACCTCTCACCAAGCTCCTAAACACCAAACAACGCTTCCACTGGACGCCTGCCAGAGACCAGGCCTTTGAGACATTGAAGCAAAGACTTACAACTGCCCCATACTGCAATTCCCCAACCATAATCACCAGTACAAACTCAAGACTGCTGCCTCTGACAGGGCCATAGGAGGCGTGCTAAGGGTGGAAACTGACAAAGGTTTCTTTTTCTCCGTGGCCTACAAGTCAAGGAAGCTTACTGGCTCAGAGCAATGCTATTCCATACATGACAAAGAGTTAGTACAACTGTGCACTGCATCAAGAAATTGTTTTATTACCTGGAGGGTGCCACTTTTCCACCATGCGTCCTAACAGATCACAAATTACTTCAGTACTTCAACACTCAGTCACACTTAATGTGACATCAAGTAGGCTGGGTCAAGTGTCTGTCCCTGTACTATCTGCGTATTAAATACAAACCAAGAAAGGAGCTTGTCACAGCTGACACTCTCTCCAGACTGTATATAGTGTCTATCATGGGGGATAACGGGTTAGACCCAGACTGCCCCATGCTCTACCTGCGCCCTTAAGCCACCTGTTACAAAGGGCTCAACTCTGTGATCATTCCCAAACTGAAGTACAATGAAAGTCAGTTCACCACTGATGCTGACAATGTCTGTAGCTGGGCAGAGACAAGTGAGAAGATGCCTTAAATTCCCACCACACAATTAGGGAATACTATCCTTCACTACCACTGCACCTTAGGCCATATCAGAGGATGCAACCTCTTTGAAATCATGAAGTGTAAGGTTTGGTGACCCCATATGTGCCAGGATATCTTGGACCTCCTCAAGATGTGTGTTTTGTGTGAAAAGAACATGATCAAACCTGTTCCACTCAAGTCAGTCTTGTATATCAAGGCCATGGAGCCCTTTAAACAATGGGCTCTCAACATTGTAGGTCCCCTGCCTGATGACATACTGGGCAATAATTACATCATCATGACAATCAACTACTTTACCTGTTGGCCAGTTGCATGGGCAACCACAAATCACACTTCCACCACCATCACTTGGTTCATTGGCAAGGAGATTATGGCCCACTTTGTTTGCCCCAAGTGCCTCATCACCAATGGGGGGCCTGAACTTTTAGTTGGTGTTATGAAGGCATAATGTGCCAAGAACACCCTCCAACAAGTGATCACAACACCATACCACCCTCAAGACAATGGGCAATTAGAGTGCCTAAATGGTTCCCTGGTACAACTAATTGCCAAACTCTCCCAGGAGCACCCAAATACTGCCTGGACTGAACATCTCCCCACCACTCTGCTTATCTTAAAAGCTAGAATCAATTGTGGTACAGGGTTCAGCCCCAGCGCCCTGGCCTTTAGGACTCCTGATGAACTAACAGGGATAAAGCAAGGGAAGCTATGGTACACTGTCCCTGATAACCTTCCCCTTGTAAATACTCCCTCTCTAAGTTAATGGTGCACCAAAGTTTGCAACATAGAGCAAGAACTGATCAAGGGGGAAACTAAACACCTCAAGGCAAGGTATGCTGTGGGTTATTTTGTCTACGCCCTTAATCCCAACTCTGCAAAGCTTGAACCCAACCACCTTGGGCCATTCAAGATAGCTGCTGTCTAAACAATCACACCTATCAACTCAAAGACGCCCAAGGAAACACCAATACCCTTCATCATGATTGCTTACTCCCTTTTTTGCCATCCCCACACAAAATTTCTTTGTGTGTACCTTTCCAGACCTTTCACAGGTTCCAATCCTGGTGCCTGACAACTAGCAGGGGGCAAGAGAGGGTGTTGAAACTGTGATTCTATCCTCACCTGCTGTTGCAGATCCTGAATGGATTAGACGTAAAGCCGTCCATCTAGGGATTGAGCAATGGAACAATTGCGCGGTTGCGCTATTGCATCCTGATTCTACTAGTGATAAAGACGTTTAAAACGCCCCTAAAACGGGTGTTTGATTTGCCTTTCAAATGCGCATAAGCCACAGGCTTCACTTCTGGGATTATAAATAGAACAACAAAGTTATTTATATCTACCTCCTTAAGGAAAGCCGCAAGGAAGTGGTTGTTCTCTTGCGTGGGACTTTTAGCTGTGCCAATCCACTCTCCTCCATTTGGGAAGTCCTTCTGTCTGTGCCTCCCTGCCTCTGGTGGCAATTCCCCTGCCTCACACTATATAAGTGCAATACTATCTAAATAAATACCAGTTTTGTCTATACACCTTATTATTCTTCTGTCCTTCATAGGCTGTCACTATACCATCAACAGGTATAGTATTAAGAATTAGGTCACTGACTAACTGTTTGTAGAAACTAGCAATCCTTTGCTGCAACTTTTACGACACCTTCTAATGTATCTTATGATACACAGGAGGCACTTGATGAGTTGCCCCAAGACATGCCTAATGACATGGATCAATCTGATGGCAATGTCAAATTTCATGCACTATCTCCTAATTAGGAGTGTTGCCAATTTGATACACTGATCCCTGTGAAATTTTTTCCACAGCCCAAACCTTATCTCAAACCCACTACCATACCACCCCCTGTGTACTTGTGGATTCTCTATATGGTATATTAATTACAATATTCCTAAATAAACTACATCTATTTCTTTTTCTTTCCTTTTCAATTTTGACTGTTGTCTTCCCCAATCAATTACTGAATTACCATTGGTTTGGTTGCAACACCTGGGCATAAACAACATAACCCAAGACACTGTAGTAAATAATAAGCATCTATTTGCGGACGTCTATGGAACCCTCCACCGCAAGATGACTATCATATTTACGAGTATGGATGTGGTTGGCATAACTATTTGCTTAACTCAATCTACAATTTATTTCTTTATCAAAGACTAAGTTAAGATGTTTCTTCAACTTAGTGCATATAATAAAAGTATAATAAATGTAAATATTGATCCTTTATTTATTATCAAGAAAGAGTGTTATAATGATGTTGGATATTGACAGCAGCCGCTGAGTGCCAGGATTCTCTGCTTCACAGCTGGACCCCTCTGCAGGCTCTGCCCACTATTAATCTTTAGATTGGAAAATCATAAGTTATATATGACTTGGAGGTACAACTTAGTTGATTGGTAGGACTACCTTTCATCAAGAGCAAGATTACTATTGTTCTCTTGTTCATCAAGCTTAATGGATCAATGACCATTACAGTGAAGGCTAGTTTAACCAATCACCTTACAACAATGACCAATGGGACAACCATCTCATACATACCCACTCATCAAACAGTTGAAAAAATTCTCTAATATCATCAAGACCTAAGCCATACCAAGAGCTATAACCTCTATGAGATTTTGAAACATAAGGCTTGGTGGCCCATACTGCACTGTAATATACAGGAAGTACTTGATCAATGCAAAGTGTTTGAAAAATTTGTCAAAAGTGACACACCACCAAAATATTACTACCCGTTTGCACCCAACTACCCTTCAAGGTGTTGGCCCTAGACATTCTGGGGCCCATGCCAGGAAATCACAATGATAAGAAATATATCATCACAGACATCAACTTTGCTACACACTGGCCAATAGTGCAGGCCTTCAAGGCCCACACAGGTAACAATGTGCGCTGGTTTATAGGCAAAAAATTATCAGTAATTTTGGAATACCAGAACTATTGAAAAATGATGGAGGCAAAGAGTGTCACAGTAGATTCAATAATGCCGGAAATCATTTGGCCAAGTAGGAAGGCTCAAAAAGCCGGAAAACCTTTAAAAAAATTGACCAATTTAAAAGATTTAAATCAAACAGTTGATCAAAAAAAGGTTACTGGCACTCCAGTTGACCATTTGGATTCCATTTCTCCTTGCAAGCTGACACTGATTAATTGATGCAATCTGAGAGTCAGTCAATACACCCTTATTTATCAGAAAAGCTGTCAGAAATTGTTTGCACAAGGGTTCTTTGAAAACTGGACCAGGTACTCACTTGAAAATGCAGAAGGAATAGGAGCCAAGGATCCAGATGGTATTGCTTAGTCAAATTTTGATATATATGGGAAGATTTTCACTGTTTAACTCTTAAGAGTTGAGTCCTCCCAAAATTTACTTTATAAAACTCACATATTTCCTTGTCTAACTTTACTTTTGAAAATACATCCTGTAGTTGGATTGTTACACTACATTCCCCACAATTTAATCCTTAGCCAGATTATTACAGGAAGATGGGGCCCTGCTGTTGGTACTTTGTTGTTGTTGCCACCAAATGTTAATTCAATGCCTGTCAATCTTGGAGCTGTTCCTACTCCTTTCAAAGCTGAAACTCATGTGCTATCCCAATGTCCTGAATTTTATGCTGAAGACACTCTGATTCTCTTGTAGGCCATTTATCTAGGGCTTTTCTGGTTGGGGTTAATTATTTTACTTAACCCTAGTATCTCATTTGGAAATTCATAAAATGGTATTTGAAGCTGTGTTGGTGGTTAATCATTAACTCTATGTGGATTTGGTGGGCAATTCCCAACCACATGGAGACAGCTTATTATTATCCTGTGATTTTTGTCACAGTTACTGCCTACAAGGATGCCCAACTGGACCCGGTATCCCTCAGTGGAGTTTATTGTGTAAACTCCATTGAGCTTGTTTGGGATGTTCTGGAGACGCTCCCATTCAAGAATATACCAGAGATGGGCTGGGCCCATGTGGCTGCTTGTTTCTGCTTCCCAGTGGAGCACACGCTCTCTTATCTGCTGGAGAACTTTGGGTGTGTGGTTGGAAAATTGGCTGTTGCAGATGCAACAACCATCAATAAAACCAAAATCCTCTTTGCTAACTTTGGGCTGGCCTGGAGCACTGACAAGACAAGGGTCCCTGCAGCCATGGAGCTGACCTTTGCGAAGACAAAGCATGAGAAGAATATTAGTACTGTGTATAATAAACTCTGTGAGTTTACAGAAGCCTTTGCTGGGCAAAGGCTTCATCTCGTGGTTTTCTTGGGATATCTTTTCTTCTTTGGGATGGTTTCCAGTGTAGAGGACCTAGACAGGGTCCTTCTCAGGATTAATGAGGCCTGGCTCTCATTGGACGGGAAGAAGGTCTCCCCAGTTATGACTTGGTTGACCACATAATCCAAGACGCCCTGGTCCTGGCGGGAATCTATGGGTTTGCAGCCCTACTAGAGAAGCTGCTCCTGCATTCTCACCTAACAATACTCCCTTTTAACAGCCGCCATAAATATTTTAATCAGGGTTCATACACCGTCTACGGTGTGGCGGTGGAGGTTATGAGCCACTTCCATTGCTGTGTGGGTACATACCAAAGAACCTATTACAGGCGCTCCTAATATATTCTATATTCCAATAAATTTATTTACACTTTAGATTATTTTTATTTATAATAATTTTTATAATTTTTATTTTAGCAAACAAGTTTTTCAAAATAAATCCCGGAGACAGTTCTCATAAAAGCATAATAGTATACATTAATAAACTATACTTCTAATTTGGACATTTTACATTTAATTTTTTTAATTCCATTCTTATATTTATTTTATAAGAGTGATATAAATATATCATGTAATAAAGAATCAATTGTTTGGGATAGCCTCAGATGCCATAATAAAAAATAATATAAAATAAATAAATTACTAACCTTCATTGATGGTCCTGCTGAATGTGATTGTGGGTTTGTAAACATCTAAATATAAAATGATAATTAATAAATCTTAAATAGTAAATTAGAGAATATAAAAAAAGTTGGATACACTAAGCCTTTAATTGATTGGCTGTTTGGCTAGGCACACAGGGATGAACAAATTAGTGTGGCCATAGAATTTGGCCAAGGTCTCAGCTGAGAGGGTGTGGATCCCGGCCTGCAGTAAATCAAACAGGTCCTCAGTCCCAGTTGGGGTTCCTTGCTTGAAAAATTTCTTGAGCCACCCAAAGACTTCCTTGATGGGATTTAGGAAGGGCAAATAGGTAGAGAGGAAGATAAGGCTTATATTTGCTGTGGCCAATTGCTGGGGGCCCACTGCAATGCTAGTGTCAATCATCGGGAATTCCTCAAGAATATCAGCCACCTTATGGAGACCAACATTGTCCAGCACAGTTACATTGGTGAAGCCCAGGCTTGTGCGCCTCAGGTGCTCCTGGACCAATTGGAGAAATGATAGAAAGGTCCTGCTGTTATGTGAACCCAATATCATTTAGTACAGCTCAACCCCCTTTGGACCAAGGAGAGCCACCATTGAATAGGCTGTGGCGCAGACTGCAGTACGCCAAGCCATCCCGTCATTTGAGCCTTTGGGGACATAGCCATATGCATTGTGCATAAACAAGGCAAATGCTGATTTGTCAATATAATAAAATTTGACTATTCCCTTGGCTTTAAGGGCAGTGTACGCTTCTGCATAGTTTTTCCAGGTCTCAATGTTGGTTGGAATATTCTGATTGTACAGAGATACCCCAAGCTTTTTCCAGGAAAAGTGCATCTTCTTCAGCAGATGTTAGTAAAAGGTAATGGAAGCCTCAACCCCAAAAATAGATTTGACCATGGCCTGTATATTTGCCAGTTTAAGATGGTAATCTTGAGTTATCCACTGGCAGATTGCCCATTTGTGCTCCTTAGTGAGCATGGTTGACACGCACAAGGATTTCTCTGCAACAATGGGTTGGCCAGTCTCAATGAAGGTGTTGAATGTCTTCAAGGCATACTTGGGATCCACCCCAACAAGAGCTGTGGCCACCTTGTAATCACCAGATTCCTGCATTAGCTTAAGCAGGATGATGCGTTTGATGTCAGGGATGTGCTTCTGGGTGGGCTTTTTAGCGGTGGGGATTGGCTTGTTGGTGTTGGGCACAACACAGGGCATGGGCACCTTGGTGTAAAACGCAGCAACTTTCTTTAACACCAGCTGTCCCTCATTGGTTTGGTAGAACTGGGGCTCCTTGTCATCCTCCTGATCACCATCACTGACGTAGGGCTTGTAGCTAGTATCAAGTACAGGCTTCACCTTCTCCAGCATGGCTGACGGGACCAACTCTTGCTGGTACACAACGTCAAACACATATGAAGTAAGTTCTACTTCCTTGTTTCTAACCATTTTTGTTGTGGTAACCTTGGTGGGCTTCTGGGTCAGCTTGGGGACCTGAGGGTTGATGCTCTGCACCCTAGCAGCTTGTGCTTCTTGAACCAGCTGTGTCAGTGCAGTGTCACTATCAAACTCTCCTCTCCCATCTCCTTCCTGAGTAGGCAATTGGGTTGCACTATCTCTGTTCTTTGACCCGCGGGCGCAACTGCAACCGCACCGCACAACGGGACCATTGGTACTCTGTTGTTGTGTTACTTCCATTTTGAGGATTTAATATACTAAATAAAACTTAATTAAGTTACTCCCTAATTTTAATTTTTGTTTTTATCTGAATATGGATATTTGATTAATATTCCCCCCATATCCCAATTATAGATTTTTTATTTTTTATTTAGTTGTTTTTGGGTTTACAATGCCCATTTTAGAACACCCAAAAAAATTTCTACCCATTTTCCCAGATTTTACTGCCATATTAAGCACCCAACACAATTATTTTAAAATTTGTGTTTCTGATTGTGTGCCCTATTTTAGATACCTTGGTATCATTCTTGAGTACAATTCATTGCACACAACATTTGAGTGATTTTGTTTACATAGTGAGTTGCTATTGTGTTTTGGGTTTGGGTTGAGATTTGACTCACCACACTTGGGTGTATTTTGTCACCAATTCACATAGTAAACATATGTACACCAAAAGTCAACTCATACCATTTTGTTTGTGAATTAATGTATTTCATATTGTATTTTGAATAGTTTTGCTTTGCACATGAGCACTTCTTTGCTGTGTTGACCCATTTTGCCCATTAACGCCAAAAATCCCTGTTAGCAGAGTGTATATTTTAACCCGATAGTTGAATTTTGTTCAAATCTGAAATTATTTTGTTTAAATCTGAGGTATTTTTGGCTGTCATAATAGCTTTTAAAACTACTGGGTCATTATTTTTCTTATTATGCCTAGGTGCCAGATTAATTATTTTATAACTTAATCACATTATTCATATTCAAATTATTCAGAAAGCTTAAAATACAATCAATCCTAAACTTTAATTGATCTTGGGCTTAGATGATTTTTTTAAAAATAAGTCTTTACTTTTGGAATTGAAAATTGCAACTTATAGTATTACTGAAAATATCTTAAGTGCTACTACAAACTACAAACCAAAAATATTTATGATGAGTTGCATGGGAGAGTATTAGCAGCCCCAAAGCTATAAATGCTATTACCCTATCTTTGGCTCATCATAAATTTTCTTAGTTTGTTTCAGAAAAAAAGGTTGTTGTTTTTGAAAGACTGATCACTCTATTTAAAATGCACTCTCTAGTAAGTTAACATACTTCATGAACTTGCCCCAATACACCACTAGCATCTTCTGACATTTTTGTTTCTCTGGTATCATCACATGATTTCAAATGATAAGTTTTATCAGAATATTCTGATAAACTTTCAAATGCTAGAGGTGAAGTATATAGCTTCCCATCTTTCAACAAATATGAAAGATTGATGCGCAGATTTTTAACTTCAAGCTCTCTTTTTATAGGCCTAACTTTTCTTTCATAAATATAAAAGAATGACTTTAGAGAAATATTTGAGACTGATAGTACTGATTTATATAATTCTTTTCTTTTTTCTTCTTGCTCAAAAATATTTTTAAGATCATTAAGATTGTTAATATAAAGCTCATTTTTCTTTTTCCTTTAACATTTTTGATATTACACCAAAGTGACCATCAACAATGCTTTTTCCATGACATTCAACAAAATGATTATATTTTATAGAACCCTTAATATATTTAGGTGCCTCTTTAAATAAGTAATATAAAAATTCATATGATCTAAAATGATTTCCATTATCAGTCCACACTTTTATATTTTTTATTTTTTAAAATCTGTCTAATTTAAGAAGACTAATTAGACATTCACCTGAAAATAAAGAATCATGTGATAATATTTGAGATAAAAAATCATGATATTCATATTTGATTTTATTGTTTTCTTTAAAAACTAATGCAACCCCTAATAATGAGATAGGTTTTTTTGAATAAAAGTAATTATTAGTCTCAATTGGACCACTTCCAACCTTTAAGTTTTCTTTATAATCTATAACTACAACACAAGACTAATCATCTAATTTGTTAATATCTTTTTTATATTCCCTATTTTGATGAACATAAAAGTCTTGGTGCTGCTTAATAGTCTTTAAGTCATTGTCTATAGATTCTGGTAATGGTAAGTTTTTACTTTCACATTCTTCCTTCTTTTTTTCTAGTGAATTTTTAAATTACAAATATTGCATATATCAGTTTGTTTTTTACTTTTTATTATATTTTTAGGGATTAATTTATAATAAGTTGAAAGTGGTATTGAAATTTCATTATTTATTTTCATATTTTCATTTATTCATATATTTCTTTTTTTTGTTTTTAATAGAGAATATTTTATTTCAGTTGAATATTCATTCATTTCTTTTTCAATGTCTTTATAAATTTTTTCTGGTGCTTTTTTTTGTAAACTGGCTTGTTTCAAAAGAATTTTGTAGTAGTTTTTTAATTATTTTATTTGATTATTTCTTTTTTTTTAACAAATAGTTATTATCTTTTTGGCTTTTTTGGTTAAGCTTACATTTTTATTTTTATTTATTTTTCTTGAGTATTAAAACTCACTTTTGGTTATATTAAATCCCATATCAGTAAGCTCTTTTAAAGAGTAACTGGAAGTAACCAGAGATCTCAAGGCTGGGAGATGCTTTTGAGGAGCAGATTTCAGAAGATTTTTTAAGCCATCAATTATCCCATTTAGTTTCTGATTTTGAATCAAAGGAATGAACTCTTTTTTTCTAAACTCAGTTTGAGTGAGGAAGTGATTGATGATGAAATTAAGATTTTCTCCAGAAACAAAGAGGAATGCTTTCTTTAGCATAGCAATTCTTTCTCTTTTTGTTGATGCTCCCAATGAGGAAAATGGCTGCATGGCAGAGTTGAAGTTAACAGATTCCATAATATTGGATTTATGATTGATGATAAAGAGATGCTTTGTAGAGATGCCTTGCAAAAGAGTACTGGTTGAAGGGATGATATCTTTTTGTAAAGATAGTTTGAAGTAAACCTTAGGTGGTGCTTTAGCTCTTATATACCAAGCCTTATGATACCATTCTGAAAGAAATGATATAATAGCTTTTATTAAAATTTCAACTTGAATTTATATTTCTAGAATAAATGAAATCCCCAGTTTTCATGCACAAGTGATATATGTGTATCAGCTAAGCATCAAATTACATCATATCTTCTTTGTAATCTATGCAAATCAATTAAAATAATGTATTAACTTAATTATAACTGTTCTGCTTATTTTTAAAATGATAAAATATTAAATAATTGTATTTTAAAAATGCTTAATTTGAGGTTTACAGTTCACTTGAACCTCAAAATTTATCTAAACAGCAAATAAATTAATGTTCTAACTTCAAACTACCATGAAATCCTAACTGATTAAGCTGTTTAAATAAAATAAAATGTGGAAATAATGCTCTTTATCTTTTCTTTAATTTTTTTAAATAAAAAGTATATATTAATTAACAAAAAATTAACTTTTTTAAGCTTAAAGCAATCTATTTTATTTCATTATCAAAATAATATAATAAAATCTGGCATATGCTCTTTTAAATTAATTTTGCTTTAATATTTGATATACTAGTATACTAGTATTTTAACACCAATAGAAAGATAAGATTCTTAGCTTCATTTTGATTGTTTACAATGTGAAAAAATATTAACTTTTTGTTGAGTTATTACTGTTTTAAATATAAACATTTGTAATTTGATTTTTTTAAAATCAAACTGTGTTATGCTGCAACTTGGGCAGCATGTGTATTAGAAAATAGCCTAATCCCTAAAATAATGACCCCTACTGTATAGCTTCCAATTATTTTCCCCTTGTAGCTTTGCTAAAACAGCACAGGTATGACAATATTTATATTATTGCTGATTGAAAGATAAGATCCTTGGTTTTATTTTAATAGTTAACTGCATGAGGAAGGATGGATTTGTCAAGATTTTGTGTTCTTGAGGAAGAAGAGATATAGTTTTTATTAGTTGTATTATGCATTTTGGGATGAGAAGATCTGTATGAGGACAGATGTGTTTCCAATTGGTGGGGATGGGTGCTGCAACAGGCTGTGTTCCATTGCTGCTTGCACCAAGTGATATGAGAGTCATGTGGTCTTTGGGACGCGACACCGTCTTTGATGGTTTGGCAGGATTCCGAAGTAACAATAATACACTCTTATTGTACTTGACACTACTACTATTTGGCTTAGTAGTAATGTTGATGTTTTCTTATTTTTGTCTGTCTTCCAAGTGATTTTGGAAGGACTTTTTATAGTGTGCAGCTAGCGGTCAGACTGGTGTCTAGCTGCAGACAACTCTTACTAGCTAGCCTATTATCCCCAAGCTACTAGCTTCACCCCCAGAGTTGGATTCTAAATCTGAATAAGGTTTTAGAATGAGGTAATATTCTAGGCTGCTGATTTCTCCTCTTCAGCCTAGATATTCCTTGGCTTAGTTGCGGTCAACTAAGTTGATATCCATAGCCTGGGCCTCATCTTATGTTCAGTCTAATGTGCAGAATTTGCCTGGGCGGTCTTCCGTCTCATTTCTTGGTGAAACAGGATGTTTGTATTTTCCCACCTTTATTCCGTAGGGCAGGTTTGTGTCTATTTCAGGATCCAGAATGCCTAGCATCTAATTATAGAAGCTTCTGGATTGGCCCGTGACCTGAGACCAGGAATATCTCAGGTGTCTTCTTGATTGTAAACTATATCAGTCTTGTTATAGTTTCTCTGTATTACAGAATAGAAGTCTCAACCTGGCTGCGGCCTGTCTATTGTTAGCCAATAGCTTTAGTGATGGGAATATGGATTAGTCAACCCTGATAGATCAGGATTTCCTGACAGGATTCTTCACTGAGATATAACTGTTTGAAATATAAAGTTTGTAACTGACTATTTTTCAGAATTGAATTGTGTTGTGTTGCAAATTGGGTAGCATGTGTATAGAAAGCAGCCCAATCTCTAAAACAATGGCCCAGATCTTTGGGTTGCAGCTCTTTTAGAGCCTGATTCAGTAGCATTGGATGTCACCCAACCCCATTGGAATTGGGTTTATTTTGGAAGGCTGGTTTCTAATAAAGCATCTTTAATAAGGAATCTACCTGAACCCTAATTGGTATGATATCTTCCTGCCCCTGAAATTTAAGGCTTTATTGGTTAGGTTGGCTTGAACTTTTAAGCTGACTACTTTTTGAACTGTGATTTATCCTTCTGCTGCTACTGATCTCCTTTGTAAATTAGTAATGGGAATTAGATATCCTAGCAAGCTGATAAGTTAGTCATTTCATGTAACTTGTAATACGTTTTGTTAATTAAATAGCTGCAGGATAACTGTTGATAGGGTTGTCCAAGCGTATTGATAAATTGCTGAATCAATAAATAGATGCTATAAGGCTTAAACCGAATTCCTCCAACCTGCTGGTGGTCAGATGGAGTTGGATCCAGGAATTTCGTATTGAGGTTGCATTGCTGGGTAGCATAACAATTTCTCCCCCTGGCGGAATCCAGCTGTTGGATTGTGCAGGGAATAGATCTGGAACTGCCTCAACCAATAGGGGTTGGGGATGGGCATTGTGACGGTGAGATCACGAAGAATGTCATCCAATCTCACGTGTGGATGCAGTTAAACCACTTTATTATATTTTAGTCCCGAGACCAAATATGTATCTCGGAGCAAGCACACGAGAAAATAGGATCTGGCTTGTACTTGTTGCATATACCTTTCTGCCGAGTTAGTTTTAGTTTGTAACAGTTATTATCCAAATATGAGTGGGGAGAGATTGATCCCTGATGAAGCTACTCGTCTGATCAACCAGGAAAAGCACAATGCTTTGCAGCAGTATGTCCCCAACACTTCCGTCAGAGCCGAGACTAGCCTACAGTACTGCCTCAACGAAGCTCAACCCACAAGGAATACTTTTGATAATATGGTAGCGAAAGAAAGACCCAAGTCCATCTTCCTGATCTTTATCTTTTATGGAGCACTTGGTCTTTTGTTTATTCATTATTTCCTCACAAACAGTATTCAAGATGATTCCGGTAGGTACCGGTTTTGATGTCTTTTAAAATTGTAGAATATCCCGATTCTCTCTTGAGAACACCGTCTGAGGATATGCAAGGGCGAAATGGAGGAGTTGCAACTGAGCATGAGACTTGTTCAAATGTTGGTCAAACTATGCTCTTAAAGGGTGGGAGTGCCGTGGATGCAGCCATTGCCAGCGCCCTGTGCGTGGGAGTCGTTAATTCCTTCTCCTCGGGTAACAGAATAAAGTTATACCAAGCTAAGATTTAGGCATCGGTGGGTAAGGGTGAAGGCTTAGGTTAAAATTAATTGAAAAAGTGGGGGGTTTCATGATGGTTCGAGATGCCAAGGGTGAAATAGAATTCATAGATTTTCGTGAGTCAGCTCCTAGAGCAACCAATCCCGAGGTGTATACTAAAAGTCCAATATCTGCTCAAGTTGGTGGGTTATCAGTTGGTGTCCCGTAAGTCTATTTTAGATAGTCAATTGATTTTTAGTGGTGAGCTTCGCGGGTTTGAGACTGCTCATGAACGGTAAGGTTGTTTGCATGTAATTTTTAAACAATCAAGCTCATGGGAAACTTGCTTGGAAGGAATTGTTTCAACCATCAATATTGCTTGCGCGGGAAGGCTTTCCAGTTGGAGCTGAATTGGCACGATATATCAAGGTGAGAGGATACTGTTTCCCTACTAATACTTCCAGGAGGAAAAGGATGCTATTCTTGCTTCGTCTGCAATGTCTAAAGTTTATGCTCAAAACGGGACGCTAGCAAAGGAGGGCGAATGGATTTTCCATAAAAATCTTGCAAATACCCTCGAAAAGGTTGCAAACTTAGGCGCAAGGGCTTTTTATGAGGTCGGATTGCTTTTTTAATAATCTAAACAGCATAGGGCGAGGTTGCATCTCAGCATCATCAATGCTCTCCGCAGAGAAGGCAGTGTCATGGAATTGGAAGATTTGGCTAGCTACAAAGCCATCATCCGAACGCCACTCGCAGGGACATTTAAAGGGCACCGTGTATTTGCTTCTCCCTTGCCCACCAGCGGCGCCTCTCTTATTGCTGTACTCAATATCATTGAAGGATTTTCTAATACCAACAATACCGCCCTGAACTACCACAGGTAAAGTCATCAACAAACATAGCTAATTTCTAGGCTCACTGAGGCATTGAAATGTAATGTAATATTTTCCCACATGCTGACTTGAACAGATGGCTTTGCTCTCCGAACTGAACTTGCTGATCCCGCCTTCGTAAGCTTGACTAACATCCACCACTAATGAACAGACCAACCTCACAGCACGGGTAGACCAGATGATATCGAAAAGCTATGCAAACGAGCTCCGTTCCAACATCTCCGAGTCCCGCACCTACGACTACAAGCATTACAATCCAAAGTTTGAAAACAAGGAACTTCCTGGAACAACGCATGTTTCAGCAGTTGCGCCAGACTCTTCTGCTGCTGCAATCACCACTACAGTCAATCTCATTTTCGGCTCCAAGATCATGGATCCCATAACTGGCATCCTTTTCAACGACGAGATGGACGACTTCTCCATCCCCCACGTCAAAAACAATTACGATCTATTCCCCTCTCCCGCCAACTTCATCGCCCCACTTAAGCGCCCACTCTCTTCTACTGTTCCCACCATCATAGAGTTGGCCAATGACGGAGGCCTGCTTGTTGTAGGAGGCTCGGGCGGTAGCCGTATTCTTTCTTCTGTTACGCAGCTCATCCTCAACCAAGTCGATAATGGCTTGGCGCTCGCCGCTTCGCTCGATTCCCCTCGCCTTCACCATCAACTGCTTCCTAACTCTGTATGTCTCTTTTCAGCCATCCTTCTAACTCTTTAGATATTCCTTGAACCTGATTTCGACCCTCTGATTGCCAAACTACTAGAATCCAAGGGGCACCAGGTAGTCATTGCTTTCTCTGTATGCTAACTCAATAGATCACATGGTGGCCCAAGTATAAATCTGCTATCCAGGCGGTGGCTAGAAGCTCTGACGGTAGCATATCAGGTAATCCCCTTAAACTTTCTTTGCTGATTGTATAGCTGTGAGTGACAGCCGCAAGAAAGGGAAGGCTGCCGCATATTAATACTTTACACATTCTGCTCTCATCGCAGAATATATCTTCTTTGATGTACTCTTGAGTTAAACCTAAAAGCAGGCCCTCTCAGGTGACATCACGCATCAAATGGGTATTTCTACACTATTTATAAGACAAAGTTTCATTTCCCCCTGGGCCTATAAATTAATACCACTTTGAAGATATCTTTACTCTGTAAAATTGAGATCCCTACCCAATTTAGTAAACAATATATTTATACTTAGTATTATTTGATGCTTATTAATGAACATGAAGCTCATGCCAAGTCATAAATGCACATAAGTGTAATCAGACATATAACAAGTGACGTAACATCTTCGATTACTCCCTCTCAGGAAATCAATTCCCTGAGCAAGTCACCAAATGATTCCCTGACTAATCATTAAGTCGGTGGCACTACTATCATTCAGCCATCTATCACGGGAATCAAACATTCGGATCCTAAGCGGAACACAACCTAAATAAGCCTCATGACTTAAGAGGAACATTACTCAGATAAGCCCCATGACTTCCATGACATATGGACAGTATGTGGCTTTCCATGATACTATATATTATCCTATATTCATATCCAATAAAGTATCATTCTCTTCTTAATTTTCCCCTTTATCTTGTTTATTATACTTCCCAGAAGTATATACACGACAGTGGTAGCACAGGTAGGTTATCCACACCTACGCAACTTTAAGGAAAAGTTCCTCCCAAAAAAAGATTCAGAAAATGGCACTTCCCGCAGGTTGGAGAGACTACAAAGAAGGACAGGACATCCCTACTGGTTTTGTCATCTTTGACAATGTCCTTGTCCCCACCAAACAGTATAATTTTCTCAAGTCCCGTAAACTCCTGAACCTGCCTCAAACTTCAAGTTTGCAGACAACTGAGATAGATACCCAGCATTGTATTTCAACGCCTTCGTACAGCCAAAATTGAAGCTTTTGCAGGACTACGTAGAGAAAACGCCTCTCTCTGGATCAACAGCACCGAGAGCAAGTTTGAACAAGTGGAGTATCCCCAAAGACTCTGGGTCAGCGAGATATCCCTTTGTGTCACTGGGGCTGCCTCACACTTTGTAAGTGAATGGCTCAAACAACATCCCAAGCACTGCAAAGACTGTGGTATGTTCAAAGACACCTTCCTCAAGAGATTTGCCATGAAGGATTCTGGCGTAGTAATCATGACAGAACTTAGAACCTTCAAAATGACTGAGACAATCAAGAAGTACATTGCAGTGTATGAAGACCTATGTGACCTAGCTCCCATCACCATTAACTTTGACAAAGCCAGACCAGAATTGGACTTCTACAATGGCCTTCCTACCCGCATTAGACGTCAGTTTGACATGACCCGCTGCAAGAACCTCAAGGACACATTCTTGGAGGGAAAGCGCGTGGCGCAAAAGTCTGACAGCCTACATGCAACAAACAAACAAAAAGAGAGCCCTACAGCAAAAAAGGACCCTCAACCCAACAAGCAGAACAACTGAGCTAATAATACCCATCCTCAAAACAGGAATTGTACTGCTCAAGCTAATCATGCAAGCACTGGAGATACCAACAAGGAGGGATAAGCTCAGGGGAGTGCTTAGGCAAGCCACCCTCCCCCCACTTTAAAAGACTTGTACAGGGACCAAGATGTGAACTCAATCACCATGTTCTAAGTACCCTCCAGCAATCCTCTACTGTTTGCCGCCCAACCCAGAAATAAACTCCTCACTTATTCTTTCCATTTTTGCAGGTATCAAGGCACAACATTGTTTGACACTGGAGCAGACCAATCTCTTGTTGACAAGAAATTTGCCAACCTCATGAAACTACCCATGGTCCAAAGCCACATCAAAAGAGTCATTATGGCAGACAATAGGAGCACCAGTCACCAAAGAAGCAAAACCTTTCCGCACTCAAATTGGAGACATACAAACTACACTCAGTGGCCCTATCATACCAATCCCCAAATATGATGTTATACTTGGCCTAGACTGGATCAGAAAGACCAAACCTCATATTGACTGGGATAGTGCTATCCTTACCATACAACGAGGTGAGGTATACCACCATGTCTATCTAACTCATCTTGATACACTTATGAGACCATGTGTTTGTGAAAATCATGGAAACAGAAGAGGAAACTGACCCCAGAAAAATCAATTGGAGCATCATTACATATGAGTTTATCCACTTTAAAAATATGAAAACCAGACGTGAACAATCCAATATCCAAGATCAGCTGGTAAGTGAATTCCCTTCTGTCTTTCAAGAAACCTTACCAGGTTTACCACCCAACTGTGGCATACAACACAAAATTAACCTCAAGGGAAGTGTACCAAAGGCACAACCTATCTATTGCCTCACGTCCCAAGAAGACAACACTTTGAAAGCCTATCTGGACAAAGCCCTTGAAAAGGGCCTCATTAGACTCTCAAATTGCCTTTTGGTGCCACTGTCTTCTTTATAGCAAAGAAAGATGGAGGACTCTGCCTAGTCACAGACTACAGGGCGCTCAACAAGGTCACAATAAAGAAAAGGTATCCCCTGCCCCTTATAAATGACCTTTTTGACACCCTGGGGGAGGGGTCCCAAGTCTTCACAAAAATTGATTTGACAGCAGGCTATCACCAAATTTGCGTGAAACCTAAATATATCCCAAAGACCGCGTTTAGAACCAAATATGGTTCCTTTGAATGTGTTATTCTCAATTTTGGTATGAAAAAAGCCCACAGCATCTTTGTGACTTTCATGAACAAGGTTATCAAATAAAATATCAGAAAACAAGCAATCATCTACCTGGACAACATAATCATCTACAGCCAAACCTTAAAGCAACACTGGGAAGACATCCGCCTGGTCCTCTGCACCCTCAAAGAAAACCAACTCATTACCAAACCATCAAAGTGTGACTTATTCTTGTCTGAACTCTCATTCCTTGGCCACATTATCAGCAAGGGCAGAATCAAACCAGAACCAGAAAAGATACATGTCATAACCAAAATGCAAGCCCCAAGAAAAAAGAGTGAACTCTGTACCTTTCTAGACATGGTAGCCTATGTTAGAAGATTTATCCCTGACTGGGATACTCTGACTGTCCCCCTGTCAGCCATTACAGGCAAATTAACCAAGTTTGTGTGGACACTGCTATGAGACCAACACTTCTGCCAATTAAAAGAATGTATGGTCACTGCCCCTATCCTCCAATACCCAAATTGTGAGGAAATATATGAGTTGGAAACTGATGTATCTGACTATGCCATAGGAGGGGTACTCTGTATCCAGACGGCAGAAAAAACTTTCACCCTGTGGCGTACAAGTCAAGGAAGCTATCTGGTGGCAAACAAAGATACCTCATACACAATAAGGAATTGGTAGCTATTGTGCACTGCCTCATGAAATGGCAATGTTATCTAGAAGGGGCCCAAATGTTCAAGGTCCTCATCAATCACAAAAAATTAATATTCTTCAAGACACAACAACATTTGTCAAGAAGACAAGCCAAATGGATAAGCCTCATACAGAGATATCCAATGCAAATCAAATACAAGCCAGGCAAGGCAAGGAAATGCTTACTGCAGACGCCCTATCAAGGCTATACAGTAAATATGTTCTATGCGCTGATGGGGACCTTGATTGGCCCATGTTGATAATGGGGAATCTCCAAGAAGGGTTCCCACCTGGTACCTCAATGGACATCCAAGAGAAAGTCCTTAAGAACAAACATCTGTTCAAAAACGTAAATGACACACTACATCAAATACTTTCAAATGGTGACACTGTACCTTACGCCCCGTCAACGCAAAAGATTGACACAATCCTCCAATATCACAGAGAACTGGAACACACCTGTAGCAGGAACTTGCACAAATACCTCAAGACACGCTAATAGTGGCCCAACATGCTAGATGATATCAGAGAGGTACTGGAACAATGCAAAGTCTGTGAGAAGTATGCCAAAACCAAGGCACCACCCAAGTCAGCAGTGCCTGTATCCATCACACAACACTTCAAGGAATGGTTGTTGAATATTGTGGGACCAATGCTGGGTGAGAACAAGGGTAAAAAGTACATCATAACAGCTATCAACTATGCAACCAGATGGCCTGTGGCACAAGCCATAAAGTACACAAAGGCAATGATGTGAGACAATTTATTGGGAAAGAAATCATAGCCAAGTTTGGGAAACCTGACCTCCTGATCACAGATGGAGGCACCAAACTTAAGGCCATCAACACCAATATCTACCTTGCCAAAAAAGGAATAAGACACATCACAGCCAGCCCATACCACCTGCAAGCAAATGGACAAGTAGAATGGCTAAACAGCTCACTAGTGGAAGCCCTCAGTAAGTTATCTGCTAACAATCCAAAGGCCTGGGTTGACATGCTGCCAAAATCACTCATGGTCAGTAGAACACAAGTCAAACATAATATGGGCAAAAGTCCTTATGAACTCATCTACAGTCAAAAGCCTGCTCTTGTCAGTGCAACTGCAGGACCACAATTACCCCTGCCCAAAAAGGTGCCAGACAACAACAACCCCAACGTACAACGCGCTAGAAAAGACCAAGAAGAAACAGAACACAAAAGAGTCAAGAGGGAAACAATCTCACTACAGCAGGAAAGATTCAAAGTTGGGGGCAAAATTTGGGCTGTTAACCACAACCAGCACAAGTTGGACCCAGGTTTACGTGGACCAGGCATCATTATGGAAGTCAAGCCCAACAATACTTACCTCATCAAGGGGATTGGGGTCCGAACTGAACTAAAACACATGCACCATGACTACCTCTGCCTGTGAAAAGCAAGAACAGCCCAACATAATCCCCAACTTCCGGTACCCAAAGCAAAACTGGATCAATAACAAGCCTGTATCCCAGACACTCTCAAGAAAATCCCTAAGGCTCTTCCTTCCAACACCCCAGGGGGAGATGTTGCAACTTCTTTGATTACTTCCTCTCAGGGAATTAATGCCCCAAGTAGTTCACCAAATGAGTCATCAAATGGCTCACCAACTAACCATTAAGTTGGTGGCACTACTATCATTTGGCCGTCTATTATGGGGATCAAAAAATCCAGATCCTAAGTGGAACACAACTTGAATAATCCTCATGACTAAAGAGGAACATTACTCAGATAAGCCCCATGACTTCCATGACATATATGGACAGTATGTGGCTTTCCATGATACTATATATTCCTATATTCATATTCCAATAAAGTATCATTATCTTCTTAAATTTCCCCTTTATCTCGTTTATTATACTTCCAAGAAGTATATACACAACAATTCTCAACTGCAAGAAATATTATGACAGAAAGAGAATTCCTGGTGACAACATCCATCCCAGCAACTATATGCTTCTCTCCACCAAGGACCTCCAGTCATCATTGCTCCCTGCAAATTTCACCCCTGTTATATTAGTCCCTTCTTGGTTTTGGAGAAAATTGGGAATTCAGCCTTTTGACTCAAAATTCCTTATCACTATTGCATACACAACATTTTCCACTGTTCTCTCCTACTGAAGCTAAGACACTTGCCTCCGCCACACCAAGCAAAAACTTCACCACCTCTCCTCCAAATCCAAGGACATGTGGAATACAAGGTACAAGATATTCTATCTCACCACATCCTCTAATATGGCACTGAATAACTCATCATTTGTAAAGGCTACAATCTTGAAGAGTTTATTTGGGAACCTGAATTAAACCTCACCCACTTTCAACAAATTCTCAAGTCCTACCAAGCGCTTCACACTAGCAGCTAGGGGGTACTATGAGGATTTACTTCTTCTCTGCTATTATGAAGTCTAAATCTTATAGTTATAACCTTTGCATATTGTCTCTTTCTTTATGCAATAGCATGATTTACACAATTTTTAAATTCCCTGGCCATTTCCTACATTTCTTTTTAAACCTGGCCCTTTTACTCTAATTCTTAAGTTAGTAATTACTTTTCAAAGCTTACCATTAATCATTGTGTGATTTGAACTCAGAAAGTATAAGCAGATATTAGTAGTAAAAATAAAACTTAATTTGCTTCACATCCATTGCAAATTCCTAATTCCTTGGCTTTGGACTAGTTTGACTGCTTCCTCCTGCTCTGTCTCTTAAACCAAGGCTTATGTAATCTCCTGTCCTTCTCTTACCTTTCCCTTTGGACCTATTCTAACCATTTATAGTTATAATCATTATTTTTACTATTTTTATGTTATGACTAGCAGTTAGTTGATCCCTAAATCAAGGTTAATGTTGTAACTTTGATGTTTGAGAAGAGTTACAAGGGAAAAAATATTTGGAAACTAGATAATAATTTTTATTGAGAGATATGGATTATATAGTTACTGTGAATTGTGGATAGTAGGAACATGATAGTGTTGATCACACAGTGAGATTGTGAAGGGGATGGCTTGATCCTTGTAATGAGTCAAGCGCCAAAACAAGATATCCACTGTAGGGGATCAGCTTCTGTTTGTGGTGTTGTATTTGGAAATTTGAGTCAACTTCCTAACTTGGCTTTGAGTTGCTGGATAATTGGATCACATGTCACAATCCTGCTACTTGGAACCTTGCTGGCAGGTCAAGCCTTCTGTTTCAACATTAAACAATCTTGGTTAGTGTTCCTAAACCAATAACTTACCTTGATATCAAGCAAGAATAAGTAGCTTGAGTTTTTTAACTCCAGGTTGAGATTATTTGACGTGCACCTTTAAAAAGTACTTGTTATGTTGTGTGGCTTGTTCTTTTCTTTTCATAAGTTCATTTTGTTCTTGACTATTATTGGCATCCTAGTTTTCTTTGCACCATGATACCGTTTTTTCTATACCATCAATTAAGCAGTCTTTACAATAATACACAAGCCTTGATTGTTAACTGTTTTAATCCTCCCATGAATGCAGACCAATTCCTTGACCTTGAAGTCAATTTTTAAATCAGTCTTTCATTGTAAAGACAGTTCTTCATTTTATGTTCTTAGTTTTCATAAAATTTATTAGCTCCTATTTCACTTCTTATAAATTATTATGTACTTTAATCCAATTACTTTTTCAGACTTTACCTACATTTTTATATTTAACCAACATAAAATTTTAGGTTTAAAGCTTTAGTTTAAAGTCACTTACCAAAGGGCTTCCAACCTTATATAAATAGAATCCAGGTGACAATCTATGCACATACATCACTTAATTGTGACCTCATTTTGGGGATGTAGAAGTTTGGGATGTTTTTACTTTTTAGAGATTTATGCAATTAAGCTGGAATCTTCATATACATTGAGAATTTGAGATGTGTATTCTAAAGCAGTATCAAATTAGAAATTTTATCCTTGAGAGATATTTCACTAGAAATGAATCTGATGACTTCTTCATTCTCAAATTTCAAAGGCTAATGTCTATTATTGGCAAGTATTGTGGCATTCACACTGTTAATTTCACACATGAGATAGAAGTTTGCTTTAGAACAATGCATCTTTCTTTCATGTGATATCATCATTAATTTTGGAGTATGCAAGGGTGCAGTGAGCTCTTCAACTTTGTTCAAGAGCTCATATGATGTATTAAGTACCCTCTGATATGCACTTTCAACTCCAGGGTCTAGTGTACAAGGCCAATTGACAACTGGGTAAACATTGGATGTATAAACAATCACATTATTTATGAGAACTTTAGTATAGATCACTCTGTTATCTGATCTTGAGAGTAGCTTTTTTGAATTCATACTAACATATCTAGTTTTAGATGTGGGCTGTGGTTTACTGACTCCAATATTTTGTAAGGCCTATATCTCATGATCAATGCTGCTGCTCTCAACTTTGGGTCTATTTCTTCACCTTCCAGGATGTTCTCTGGGACAGACTGTATCACATTTTCTTGAGGGAGCTAACTGGGTTTTATTAGTTTTTTCATTAAAAAATAAAATATATTTTATATTTTAATTTATATATGATTTATTTTATTTTTTGGCAATTTTTGATCTTTATTTATCCCTGAACAGCATCATAATTTTTATTGTATCAATTCAAAGTGCATAATATTAAACCAAATCCTGCTCTGGATAATTTCTATTTTATTTAATTGCCTACCTTAAAATAAACATTAAAAAATTATGTTTTCATAATTTTTATCAGCATGGCTCTTCTTAATTTTGTTTAAATCTATCCTGGTTTACTTATTTTATTTTATTTCCTTTTTTAAGTTAAGGAAAATAACTTTTTGAGCTTACTAAGAGCTTTCATTTGTGATTTAAACCTTTTTTGTTGGGTTTGACAATCTGCATTTTTAAAAACAGTAAATTAATTAAAAAAAGGTTGTGGATTGGAATAAGTCATTTCATATTCCTGGCATCCACCTTCTTTATGACACTGTCATTCTTAGATATCTATTTTCAACATTTTGACATCATTCTGAGACTTTTATAACAAAATTATACTTTAAATTCTCAGAACAATTTCACAATGTTATAAATAGGTTCCTAGAAATAACAGTGTTAGAAACAAGGTGATACCATATTCTTGTCTGTTAGTTTTGTCCACTTGTAATTTATAGCCATGACTTGAATCTTGTAATACACCTATGAGATCTCACATTATGATTTAATTAAGTAAAAGAATCAAATTAGTAGGCATAAAATCCAAAATGCATTTTGGATTACAAATCATGTATTTTGGATTTGACAATCCTTCTTTTTCCAAACAGTTTTTAATTCTAAAGTATTGTCATGAATGGAATTTTTCCCAAAATAAATAACAAACTCCAATTGGGGGAATTAAACTTGGAACCTTTCCCTGATAATTCTGTGGATCCTGTGTACGCCCAGGCCAGCTACCTGAGTTTTTTACAACTAGCCAATGAGCAAGCAGGAACAAACAAAAATTCAAAACTGATTAATCAAGAAAATTTGCAGGCCAAAATGACTGAGAATTTGCAAAGTGCAGAAGAGCATCATAGGCTGGTGATTAATCCAGACCAATCTAGATTGTTGGAGGCATTGAGCCAACATACTGTCACTCATGCCATAACTGACAGGCCATCTGGAAAAGAAATTGCTGCTCAGCATGAAGGCTCAAATTCCAAAGTGAATACAGATGATTGGTTTGAAGTTTGGGCCACCTGGCCATGTAATCCACAGCCAGCCAATGACCAGAAAGTTACTCTGGAATATGCTCAACTCATGGGGCTAAAAGTGACCCAGCTTGTAGCCGCTGAGAAACCAGTAATCCAGAATGACAGGAACACCAGTAAGAATGAGGAAGCTATTAGTGGGTTACTAGCATACCCTCAGGTTGGGGTCATATCAATAGAAGAATTGGAGGTCCAGGAGGTACATTATGACTCTGGAACTCTCAGGCCAGAAGAAACTGAGCAACTCATCTATCAAGTGATGGCACAGGCAGAACTCAGCATTTTTAAAGATGATATTTAAACCAAGTGAACACTTTTAAAATTATATTACCATTCTGAAATAAATAAGATTATGGGACCTTGTTTCTACCTTTTTATTCTGCATTTATTCTGGGCTTTTTTTTCATTTCACTATTGCTCCAACAGAAAATCCTGGCCTGACAGCCCACATTCCCAAAGAAGTTCCAGAAACCTGGCCTGGATTTTATTGTCTGCCAGGAGCTCCCTTTGTCCATGTAAATTTCTATGGATATTCCCTCAAGCCAGAATACAAGGAGTTCACCTTGGATAACATTCTCTGCTTTGATTGCCTGGCCAGACAAAGATCCCCAAGAAGAGTTTATCAAAAAGGAGCCTGGTACAAGCATCCTGTTGCCTTATTCTGAGAGGAATACAACTATCTTCCTGCCTATCAGATAGATATGAAAGCTCCTCTCATGCCCAAACCTGACCACCTTCTCCCAGTCCTGGACCATCTTCTCCCACTGCCAATCAATATGTAGGCATAGCCTACATTACCTTGGCCAGACTATTTGACATCATAGTTCCCTCCACTAGACCATGGGCTTTGATAGGCCGCTCAGCATCTTACCTCACCAAGTTAGCACCCATTCTATGGTGGATCCTTCCCTCCTCTCAACAAAGTAAGCTAGCAGCTGAGACTAACAGGACCCCAGCTGGGATGTGATATCCTGACAAGTATAACATATGAATTTTTATCATTATTTCAAGATACTTTTTAAAAGTTTACATTTTTGTGTCTCACATAAGCCTACTTATATATGCTAATTAAGACTTTTGCACCCTGGTTGTTAAATTTTTTTTAGTTTGATAGATATATTTTTAGTGCTTTCAATTAGCTATGATCATATTTGCTACACTGCTTATGTTAAAAAATTAATGAATTTAATAGCATGTAGTTTATAAATGACATTAATATTTCTAAGAGTTTAAAAATAAATTTGCCTTTTGAAATGTTTGGGAAATTACTTTATTGTTGAGAAATGTTTAATTGTCCTGCTTGGAAATTTTTCCCTCAGGAATCATTTTGGAAAGAATCAGAGGTAAGGTTCTATAATTTTTATACAGGTATAATATTACATCAGGTTTAATCCTTGGCTTAGAAAAAAGCCTTTTCAGTACTGCTTAGTCTACATAGTACTACCATGATACAGTGTTAAGCTGTAAAAAATATCTCCTTTTTCAATAAATATAGAAATTCTTTTTAATTTCCCCTTTTCTTGCACAATATAACTTATACATAAGTATATTCACAGCAGCATCTTCAGTAGAAGACTGCATTTATTGAGGTTCATGGTTCTTTATATTTCAATTCTTAGATCATTTTAGTTGTTTTGATGTGTTGAGTATCACTTTAGGCATGGATAGAGAATACAGAAGAGAGATAATAGCCTTAAAATTCATATTTTTCTAAGCATTTGTTTATTATTTGGGGACTATTAATGAATATCTTAAGACCCTGGGACTCTGGGATAAGAATTAGTCTTTTTTAGGTGAGTCTAGGAAGGGCTCTTGAAAGTACAATAAAACATATACATAAAAGATATGATAATGACCTTTATTTTATTAAATATAAAAAAGATTTTATAGCTTTTTAGAGATCCACAAAATACTGTAAATTCAGAACCTGAACGTAAAAATGCAGGATTGTCAAATCCTTGGTCCAAATTTTGAATCACTTTTGCGGGATGGCCTTTTTTAATTAAATTGAATTATTTGTATTTTTATTTGAATATTTGAAAATACAGGAACTCATAGAAACTTTGCAAAGTTCAAGTCAAACTGCATATTTCCAATGGACAAAATGAATTAACTGGAATCAGTTTTGAAGCGTTCAAATCCATCAACCATTTTCATTAAGTTTACTATGTTTTTTGAAATTGCGGGATTGTCAAATCCAAGAACCAAATTTCAAATCACTTTTGAATGCCACTAGTAAACTCAGATATTAATTGCAGGAACTGGAATTCAAATTTAATGTACAGTAAGAACACTAGGAAACACCAACCCAAATCAAGAAGCTCCACCACAACTAAAATCAAACTAAAAATTTAATATCAATAACCATGTTTAAACAAAAAAAGTGATTAAACTTTAAAATAATCCAAAACTGGAAAGGATACAATATTATTCACTTCAAATCACGTATATAGAAATTCTGTTACTATTCAAGGCTAACTCAATAGAAAATAACTACCCACAACTAAACTAATAAATCCAAATAAATACATATTTAATCTAAAATATATTTTTTATTTTATTTTTATGGACCGTCAATTACATTCCCAACCAGCTCCTGTACCAGCCCGCGGGGCAGCCCGTCTACAAGGGCGTCCCAGAGGGTTCAAGAACAGACCCAGAACCCAAATTGATGGGAGTCATGCCAATACACAGGCCTCTCAAGGTGTCAGCGCTAGCCAATCACCTCCTGCATCCCAAGCCAGAACTACCAGCTTGAATCCCAGGCAGAAGCCACTCTCAAGGCCTTCCACAAAAGTCTCCTACACCAGGGTCACCGGGAATAATGAGGTTACTTACACCTCCACCGTTTACCCAGTTAACACCCGGCCCCGCACTCTTGATCCAAGAGTTGCTACTTCCTGCCCTGGCGTCTTTGACACCACCTACAAGCCATTGGCAGCCATTGTTGAGCCATCTGCGCCTATTGTGTATTCAATAATTGACAGCGCCACTGCAAGCAAGTGTGATCCCACCTTCTACACAAAGGTCCCGTCCCCTGTGTCAAGCCTGGTAGCCAGGATGCTGTGGTACCTGCCAAGGGCCGGCGTTGGTTGACGGATAGTGAGTGTGAAGCTCTCCTCAACTGCTTGAACAGGGGAATAGTAGTTTGGGATATTGCGTCCTGATTTGGTGTCACAGCCAGATACATTGCCAACATCAATAACAAGTATGGCAATACCAGGAAAATTGCCAAATCCACCAAGGCAAAAAATCAGCCCAAACTCCTTCAGCCTATTCACATTGACACAATCAAGCAGTGGGTAGCCAAGGATTGCCACCTGGACACACTTGCTGTCCAATCAATGCTTGTCACTGATTTTGGGCTTTCTGTTATGAAAACCCTTGTATACAATTATATGGTCAATATTGGCTTCTCATGAACAGTACTGGGGATTTCTCTGTACAACAAAAAGAGTGAAAAGACCATCAAGGATCAATGCATTTATGCCAAGAATATCTGGCACTAAAGGAGACTGGGAATGTCCAGTTCTTCTATATCAACAAATCATCATTTTCCTCCTCACTCAGGTATAGGCATGGGTGGGTCAAGAAAGGGTCCAAGGACGGCGTAGCCCATCATGCAGCTGTCTGTTCCCAGACCTATTCAATGGTTGCGCTTCTTGGTCCTTGAAGGTTGGACCAATACCAAATGATTAAGGGCTCCCATAACAGCGGAACATTTCTTGATTTTATCTGAGCTGTCAAGGAGTACCTTTGGATAAATTACAGCGGCACAACCAGTGTTGTTGTGCTTGATAATGTTGGGCTCCATAAAGTGGATCTGGTTATGTCCAAGTTCCCCCCCCCATTGACAAAAACAGCCACACCTCCAGCCACCAACTTACCAATTGTTCAATGAGACTTCTCTTCCTCCTGCCATATTCCCCATTCCTGAATCCAATTGAGGAGGTGTTTGGTTGGATCAAGAATAAGGTGAAACAAGGCCTTCCTCAGGACACTGAGGATCTATTCAATATTCTTGAGGTCAGTCAATTTGCAATGCCACCCAATGCAGTGGGGGCTTTATATGAGCACTTGGAATCCTTCCTCCCTAAAGTCCTGGCCTCCAAGCCAATCAGATAAATGGGTGCTCTGGGTTTTATTTATTTTTATTTTTATTTATTTTGTTTTTATTAGGACTCAAAAATGATTATTTATATATAATAATGTGACATTTGATTGTATTATAGACATATAAGAATATGTAGAAAAAGTAGGTAAAATTAAGTATACTAGATAAGATGGATATATTTTTATTATAATGCACTGAATATTATTATTGGCTTTTGTACTAATAAAATAATAAATTAAAAAAGATAGAAATAAATTAGTTTATTTAAATAATTGTGAATCCTTGATGGTACTTTGGCTTTTCTAAGCCACCAATTGGACCTTGCAGGTCATCATCTGATCCTTGTTATTTCAGTGCCACTATAGCCACACAACACAGAAACCAATGATTTTCATATATTACTTACTAATTAGTACTTAGGGCGCAGGTCAAGCATATTGAATATGTTTATCAAATCATATTATGAGGGAAAGGTAATTCAAGTCCTAAACAATCATTTGTTTAGAATACAAGTGGAGCGGGCCACATGATGTGGATAAATTCAATTCTTGTTGTTTGTTTATGTAATAAATGAACCTGTACTTGACGCGCTGGTAAATAAACAAATTTATAAATCATATTTTATTATTACACATGTTCACTTTATTAAACTGTCCCTTTATTAGTATCAACTTAATTATATATTACTATTATAATTTAAAAATTAAAAGAGAAATATTAAAATTAAAATATTAAAAGTAAAATTGTAAATATAAATCTTAAAATTTAAATATCAAAGTTTAAATATTTGAAATTTAACTATTTTTATTAAGTTGTGATTCATTCAATATTGAAATATTTGATATTAAAAATTTAAGTATTATGATATGTATTATTAAAATTTTAATATTTAAATATGTAATATTAAAATTCTTATAGTGAAATTTTAATATTACATAGTTCAATATTAAAATTTTAGTATTAAAATATAAAAAGTTAAAAAAAATAAATTTTAATTTGTAAGGGGAAAATATTTATTAGGGGGATGTTGATTGCAAAGGGAATGTGATTATTCTGGGGAATTATACCCCAAAATCAAATTTTCAGCTAATGCGTCTAATTGGATCTGTGTACTCTTCTGTACATGGTGGATAACCTTGGATGCAATTGCTAGAGGGGTGGCGCCCTGTACCCCGGTGGTTGTTGATTGTTTGATAAAAGGAATGCGGGTGAGTGAATCAACTAGTAGGTTTTTTTTGGGGGGGGGCACATAGCACCTGTATAACATTGCCAATGCAAATGAGTCATACAGGACATGCTCAACTGTCCTATATCCCCGTGGTGTCTTCTGGCAGTCAAGGGCTATGCGGCAAATATCCATTTGAATAGGTACATCCTCCAACTTTTTGACATTGTTTTTTAATATGCAGTGGAGGAGGATTCCCAGGTATACCGCAACGTGGATTCTTTGCAAGGTATACTTTTCCAAGAACATGCATAATTTTTTGAATATTTGAACTAACCTATTGATATAGGATGTTTGGTTGAACTTGAAGAGGGTTCTGGGGGCGCCCAACTTGAATCAGCCCCCCAGGCCTTGGCAAACAATATTAATAAAGGTTTAAAATTATTCACGAGGACTGCATCCCCAACTTTATTTGACAGTGCCTTAAAAACTGACTTTAAAATTGGCACTGAATATTTGAAAAATGCAATTTTTAATGAAGTATTTATTAAATTCTTCTCTTATTTGTTGATTTTTGTGAAGGGGAATTTTTGAATGCTTTTGTATATGTATTAATTGAAGTTTAATTTGATATCCCCACAAATTTTGTTCATTTCTTTAAAGTTGATACTTGATCCTATTTCATATGCTTTCCTCAACCATGGCAAGCACCCCACAGGTGGTAAACATTCCCTATTTTTAGCTTCACTACTTGAAAAATTAAATATATTCTGTTGAATTATTTTATTTATTTATTTTACAGGGGCTACCAGTGACTGGTAACCTCTGTAAAACCAACTTGGCATATAAGCTGCCACTTCCGCAACTGCATCCTCATTCCTGGTGATGACAAAAATAAATATAAGTAAAACATAAAAAGACTTACTAATTGTTTCCCCTATGGCCCCCTCAGCCACAGGCGCCACTTTGGCAAACTTCATGAGTGTTGGCTGCTCTTCATTAATTTTCCTGGGCTTAATTTTTCTTGTTTTTCTTGCAATTTGTGCTTCCTCCTGATTTTCATTTGATAAAGTTTTTGTATTTTGTGAAGCGCTCCTGCTTCTTGCTTGTGTTTTGTTTTTGTCTGTTTCCATTTGGTTGGTTTCCTCTTCATTTGTGTTGATTTCCTTTGGAATTTTGTTTCCTTTGATTAGTTTGATCATATTATTTTATTTGGCCCCCTGCTAGAACTCCCACAAAATTTAGGCCGCATTGTTGAACTTCAGACTTATTAAAATTGTTCCCTGTAGATTAAGTAATGCTTCTTTGTTCTTTTCATCTATAATTTTTCCTAGTTTGTTCATAGCATTTTCTTTTGACTGGATTAGTGGCTGGCTCTTGTAACCCAGATTTCCTGTCAATATTTCCCTGATATTTTTTTCAATTTCAACAACCTTTTGCAGGTGAACTTCTAATTTGTTAATCAAGTTATAGATAGTTGACATTTTGATGGAATTCCATCAAAAACTGGTTTTTATAGTACTATCTTCAACACATACATATTTTTCATCATCAGTAATAAATTAAAGACAATAAACGTAAATATTGCATTAAAATATTGCAATTAGACGTCAACTCTTGGTATTTTGATATTATGTGCATAACTCAATGCATTTTGTTAATAAAATCCTTTGTAAATGTGTCTTTTTTATTATAATTTATTAAAACGGATTGTGTTTATATTAGAGAGCCATTAATGCTTAGTAAAAATATTGATACATAGTGCATTTTACAGCCTGTATATTTACCTATTGGTAATAATTCTATAAACTTTTTAGTCAGATTTTGAGAGGTAATAATAATGTAATGTGTTAATAGAATACTGTTTATTGTCATTATTGGCTGATTTTCTTTGCTGTGGTGATTGTGCATTTTCTGATATTTATGCACTAGTATCCAATTGGTTGGCTTTGCATCCAATTGCACAGGTGATAGGAAAACAAGCCGCCACCCCAAGACTGGATGTGGTCAGGGTGGCGGCTTGTTTTCCTATTGCCTGTGGGATTGGATGCAAAGCCAACCAATTGGATACTAGTGCGTAAATATCAGAAAATGCACAATTGCCACAGCAAAAAAAAATCAGCTAATTAATGACAATAAACAGTAATTTGTTAACACATTCTATTATTATTACCTTGCAAAATCCAACTAAAAAATTTATAGAATTAATACCAATAGGTAAATATACAGGCTGTAAAATGCACTAAATTTCAATATTTGTACTAAGCATTGATGGCTCTCTAATATAAACACAATCTGTTTTAATAAATTATAATGAAAAAGGCCTAGTTTACAATGGATTTTATTAAACAAAATGCTTTGTGTTATGCGCATAATTTCTAAATATCAATAGTTGATGTCTAATTGCTTATTTTAATGCAATATTTACGTTTATTGTCTTTAATTTATTAATGATGATGAAAAATATGGATGCTCATAATTTTAAGCTATTTGTAAAATGTACAACATTATGTTAATTATGGGAAATGTTGATAATGTAAAAAGAAAATATTATTAATTCTGAATTGAAAGAGAGATATCAATTTTAATAAGTTGTCACAAAGAAAAGATTTATTTACTAATCAAAGGACAGGAAGGGGAGGGAATGGGCAGAATGAGCATTGCCTTCATCTGCACCTATGAAAGGGACGGCATCAGAGATAGTGGTGAGGAAATGGGTGGTGGTTTGGGAGTCAGGGTTGGAAGGCAGATGGCTTGATGGGGGGTTGGGGAGGCAGGGTTTGTTGACTGGGAAGGGGCAGCAAGAGCTGATTGCTTCAATTGCTTGAATTCTTCTTCTGTCACATATACTGGCTTGACAAAAAAGATGGACTGGTGTGGGGGAGACAGGGGTCCTTTCTGGACTTATCAATATCACTTGCATAGAAGATGATGAGATTAAATAAGTCCTGGATGGACGCAGAAGGGAAAAGCTCATACCCCTTATCAATTTGGGTGCATAGTTTGTTGTAGGTGGCAGGCTTTAAGCGCCTGAGGGCGGAACCAAAATTGTAGAGACATATCTGCAAGATACATGTTGGCGTAGTTGATGGGGTAGGACCAACAAGTATGCCCTGCAGCCCTGATTTCTTGGGTAGCCCATTCCTGCTGCTCCATCTCTGCACTCAGTACAGCTGTGTGCACAGCGTTTTGTGTGGCCCACTCCTCCAGCATGGCCTTGAGCTCTGTCTGGTAGGCATACCAATCTGCAGTATTTGATATTGCCAAGTAATATTTGATGCCCAATGGGGAAACTGCCAATAAAACCCTGACAAAACAATACAAGATTGGGCTGCACCTGTACACGTCAGACTGGATACACTTTTCTCCATAGTCTTGAATACTTGCAGATATCTTAGCATACAACAGAAGGATGACATCATTACAGGCCCTCATTGCTCTCCCTTTGATAAAATTAATAATAGTTGAATTGTAGGGATTGGTATTCACCAAAATGGGGCCACTGAGAACTTGATTGGACAAGATTCTAGCAGCAACCACAACTCTGTGCATCCACAAATTCACTGTTATTTTGTTGGTGAAGATGCCATAGAGTCCCAGCTGGAGACGTACCTGGACCAGGGGCATCCACGGGTCACGTTCCATAATGGCCATCATAAGGGGATGGGCTGTGTCACCTTCGGTCAAAGTACGGGCACCAGTTGGGGTCTTCTTAGTAGAGGGGCCACAGTTGGCGTGGGCTTTCAGGGTTGCAGCCACAGCAGACTTTGCAAACCCCATTGCGGCCGCAATTTCCCCAAGGGACATAAGCTTCCCTTGCTTTTCAACCATTTTGAGAACAATCTCTGGGTGACCCCATGGCTCAAATGGCTGGTTCTGGATGCCATTGCTGATAAGGGATTTGGGTTGGCAGCTGCCTGTGCATGGTGGGCAAACAGGGTCATGCTGGAAGTTGCAGGAGAAAGAACACACTCCTGGGTAGTGCTTGCAGAGAGGCCTGCGGGTTGGGAGTGGCCATAGAGGGAGGCTTCACTATTAGAAAACCCAGCTTAGCCCTGCATGATTTTTTCAAGGCCAGGGAACAGCTTGTTGACTTGGTTTTTTTTGAAAGAAGACATAATAAATTTTTATTAAAAAATTTTAATTTCAAAGAGATATGTGTATATTTTAGTCAATTTTATTGTTAAGTATGTTAAGTTGGTGAATAGTAGGATCTAAATTTTAGCTCTCCAAAATTAGAATAAGGTGATTTTTGAGAATGCCTATGATTCCTAAAAGAATTAGCACAAATACACTTTTAGATCCTTTGGCATCCTTTTTGAGACACCCATAAGTTATATTTATTTCAAATTCCTCACAATTATGATTTGAAACTTTGTTCTTGGATTTGACAATCCTGCAATTTCAGATTTTTTAATTTTACATCATGTCTATGATTCGTTTGAAATACAGGAAATCTCAAATTTTACATTAGAATCCCGCATTTCTGATTCATGTATCCCGCATTTGTTTGTTGTGTTTTGTCTTTTGTTAGTTGAGTTATCTGCTCAAGAGATTTGAAATTTGCCAATTTACATAAACCAAAAAAAAAGTCAAATTAAATTGTTAATTTTATTTAATATTTTAATTTTCACTCAGCTGAGTTGCCCGCAAAAGTGATTCAAAATTTGGATCAAGGATTTGACAATCCTGCATTTTTACGTTCAGGTTCTGAATTTATAGTACTAGATATATAATATAGTTGGTTACCACTGTGATAAGTGAAAAGAAAATAATTGTGGGTACCAAGGAGGGGTTAAATTGAGTTCAATAATTTTCATATAACATTGGGTCTTTGAGGCACATTAGGGAAATCAAGGGTGTCTTGTAATTCATCAATATTTGAATCCAGACCAGTTAAAAATGATAAATTCTGAATGTGCCCATTCACTACATTATTTGAATTTAAAGATGATATAACTTATAATTAAGTACTTTCAAAATCTGTACTGAGCTTACAGTTAGATTAAATAAAAAATTATATTTAAATTTTATGAGAAAATGGTGACTATTTAATTCTAATTATTTTTGTGCAGATACATTGCCAAGATTTTTGGGTCTTGAGGATTTATTGGGCTTATTTGTAGGATGTACAGACATAAGGACTGTGTTGATAGGCAGATCTGTGTGATAACATATGCACTTCCTATTGGTTTGGTGGATATAGATGAGGTTCTGTCTGGAGACAATTGGGTATAAAGCTCTCAGTATTGAATGGGACACTGGCTTTGTCAAAATGATGGATGATCCTGGGGTACTATCAATATGATCTTGATAGTATTTAACACTACTGCAACTTGATTAGAGTAATGTGAATGGTTTTAAATTGACTGCCCACTAAATAGATTTGGAAGGTCTTCTTATAGTGATTTGTCCTGTGACCAGATTTTTTTCTGGTTGCTGTTAACTTTTTCTAACTAGCCTATCAGCCCCAGGCCACTAGCTTCAGCCCCTAGAGTTAAGATTCCAAACCTTTCCAGGGGTTTGGAATGACATAATTGTCCTGCTGCTTGCATCTTTGTCTGCAGGACATGCTTCTGTGTTTGCATGTGTGACCATATTTTTGATTGGCTAAGCTCTTCATAGAGCTTCAGGACCCAGACGTGTTGAGCATACTTCCATATATTTTCTCAGTCAATTATATTGATTAGCTGGAGCCACTTAGGTGATATTCAATTAGCTTAGCAAAGGAACTTGAATACAATTTGGGCTGTGGTGCGTCTACTTATTCAGTGGTTGCTGATCCAGAATGCCCCAAGTAATTCCATTTTTGGGAAATTTAGGCTCTGAATCAACCTTTTTTCAACTAATTAGCCCACTTTGTTAAGCTGATCAGTATGTTCCAATGATTTAATGTTAAGAATAGAGAATTCTATCATGGCTGTATTCCATCCCATTTTCTAAATGGCCGGTGTGACAAGTAGATAGATCAGTCAACCCTAATTAAATCAGGATTTCCTGAAATCCATGTTATCTATAATTTCAATGATAGTAATAGCAAAGAAATTATACTTAGTATCCACAAATTTATAAAAAAATAAATAGTTTATTTTAAAAACTACTCTAAATGATAAAAAGGCAGGGTTATTCATTGTTAAGGCTTAAAAATAGATTTTAGAGCTTAAATCCAGTGTGACTGTTGAATCTTCTAAAAGTTAAATTTGGAAAATATGTAGGGATGATTTGATTAATCCCACCTTCAATAATTATATCTGTGTGTTGTGAGCTTTTTATAAAATTTATCTCAACCTGAAAATTTATCACATTTATAATTCTTCAAGATATCAGACATAAGCTTTAATGCCACTGCTATTACTTATAAGTAATTGGTAAGCCATTTTGCCCTGTAATGTTGGTTTTCTTTGCTTTGGGTCACTGGACCCAGATTATTTTGGTTGGATATGAAAAAAGATTTTAATCTTGAAACTATACATTCATTTTTGAGCATCCATATTTGAATTCTTAAAATTGATTCTATTTCTATAGCATTATGCTAAAATTCTAGGGAGAATAAAGAGAACTAGTAAAATACACTTTGACTAAAGTATTTACCATCCCCCATAGATTATAGTAGCCAGGACTATAGCAATATTAACCAAAATACAAAGATACCTTATATCCTATGAATTAAATCTATGGGCTTATAAATAAACCAATATATCAGATGATTTTGGCTTTTTATTGAATTAAAAGCATTTGCTTTAGAGTTAAACTCAAACAAAGGTACCATTGAGGTCTTTTGTCTATATTTCCTACTTAAATAATGACATAAATTATATGCTAGATGTTGTGAATGATAACATCCACATTGTTTTGATTTTTCCTATGGTGGGATCAAATTGTGAAAGCAAATTCAGGTTTCTTGGTTTTTCTTTTACTTTCTAAAATTGGGATAGCTCATTAAAATGATTTGAAACCATTTCTCATCTTTCCTTGTGCCACTATGATATGCAACTCATATGTGAAGATGGTAATTGATCCCTCTGACTATGTAATATTTTGTGGCTACCCAAAACATTATAAATCTCATTGTAGCTTTAAAATAAAGTTCAAGCTCAATTCAAAATATTTCTTTTTATGTTTTTCTGTACTTTGGTGTACCCTCCCTAGCCCCAAATGGAGGAGTATTCTGGTTATTCTATTTTCTCAGGCCCTTAAGGTAAATCCCTGATTCATTCTTGAAGACTAAACTCCTGGCTTGGTACAACCCCAATCCTAAAGTAAAGATTTCTCTGTTGTGTCCCTTAGTTGCGCCCAAGGCAGCACACAACACTCAGGGGTTTTGGTCTTGGGTTCCTTGTTGGTCACTCTAATAAATTTTAATATGGACATGGAAAGGCTTTAGGATATAAAATAATTAAATAATTCAAACAACAAATACTGCTGCATTTCCTGAACCAGCCAAAGCTTAGTTCAAACTAAATACTTGGGCAACCAGGCCATTCAGATAGATGAATCAACCATCAATCTTGCTCCTGGCCCAGGTTGAACCACTGTTCTTGAGGGAAAACATAGCCAGTATGTTCTATTGCTGACAATAGTAAATATCAGAAGGAGCTTTCACATATGCAGCTTATAAGTATACCTATCCCAACAGCCATCTTATCCTAGAGCTTATGGGCCATCAGATGTACTGCTACCATAACGGCATCTACAAGATTTCACTAACAATTAAGCCCCAGGATAATTGCTCTAAGATAAATGGCTGTGGGATCTATTGTTACATGACTGATCTGATTATATTGAGCAGAGAGTGTTTTCAACCACTTCATACTAATAGCAGCCAGCCCCCAGTCTACTTACCCTGCAGTGTGGCCCAGGAGGACACCTGGATTTGCTCATAAGAAGAGCAGTTGTTGTAAGCTGCTGCCCTGTACACTTGACTGATCTCCTGGGCCAATTAACCTTAGTGTAGTGTACCACATTATAGCTACCTTGTGCAAACTATCTTAGACTGGGCCATTTACTGTGCTTCCCTGATGCCGCTCTAGCCTCTTTCTTAGAAGAATATGTAGGATTTCTGAAATAATGTGGGAAGATGGACCAGGTCATGTTGTCATATCTTTTATGAATAAAGACAGACATTAATTATTCCTTCTTCCTTTGAGCTTACTGATAAATGTTGACATTTATCCTTATTATTTTCCACAATCTATTATATCTGGAGTTGAAAAAAAGATGAGAAATACAACCATACATTATAATTTCCTATATACAAGTATAGATGTTAACTGAACCTTTACCCCCAGATGTATGAAAGAGCATCCCACTGCCTGCCTGGCTGCAGGTCCAGTCAGATTTCTATCATCTGTAGATCTTAAGGGCAAATATCTAATGCTAAGCTCACAGGTCTTTCATGTGCCTCCCTGATGTTAGAACACATATTCTTCCATCTTGTCCAACAACATAATAACATGATCCACAGCTTTCTGAAGAGCTACTTAACCCTCCCCTAAAAAACTTGGAAATGTAGTGTAGATCTGCCTTTGGCTAGCTACCTGACCTTAGTAAGGATTTGGGCAGCTGGGCTGAAAACCTTTGCACTGAACTGCTGAGCTTGCCTGGCTTAGGAAAGCCCCAATGAACTTTGGCTGGTTGTAGCCTATGCAAAGTATAATTGGCAATTCTACATGGTTTGCATTTATATTTGATCAACTGATCTTGCATGCATAATGAATCATATAACTTTCATGAAAGATGGTGAACCCTTTCTTATATGGAGGATAAGATGGGGTATAAACTTTGAACCAGCCAAAGGTGATCATTGATACCCTTAGAGCTACTCCCTGCCTTAAGTCCCTTGCCAGGAGTGCATACTAGCAGCTTGGTTTAAGTTGAAATTCTCATTAGAAAATTAACAATATAGATGTGCTAGTGCCATCCCATCCATCCTTTAATTTTGATGAGGACCAACTTTTTGGGAAGCTTCAAATATGGAATTAAAAAGAAGAGAAGAAGTATATTTTATTGGATAATACTTTAGACTTATACTGTAAATTCAGAACCTAAACATGAAAATGTGGAATTTTCAAATCCTTGGTCCAGATTTCAAATCACATTTGCGGGCAACTCAGCTGAGTGAAAATAAAATATTTAATAAAATCAACTATTTAATTTAACTTTTTTTATTTATTTAAATTAGCAAATTTGGAATCCCTTGAGCAGATAACTCAACTAAATAAAGACAAAACACAACAAGCAAATACAGGATACATGAATTGGAAATTCAGGATTCTAATGTACAATTTAAGATTTCCTGTATGTCTAATAAATCATAGACAACATGAAAAAATTAAAAAAATATGAAATTGCGGGATTGTCAAATCCAAGAGCCAAATTCCAAATCATAATAGAGGTGAATTTGAAAAAAATTAAATTTATGGGCATCTCAAAAAGGAAGTCAATGTCAGGATTCTCCTTCATTTTTATTCTTTCTGCTAGTATTTCATTTTACTACAATTGGCTATTTTATAATCCTATCTAGGATCTTCAACATTTTTTACAATTCCCCAGTTCCCCTTTTCATTTTCTTATCTTTCAGGCCAATTAACCTAAAGATTAATGGTTAAGTTCAAGTTCAAACATACCTTCCTTTTTCAAACGGGATGCAAACCCGTACCTATACGCCGGGTTAGTTTAAATCCAGTCCAAATTCAATTTTCTTTTGCTTTTGCTCTGCTTCCCTTCCTGCTTACGCCAGCAGCCTCAGACCAAGTTTTCCCACTCTTCTGCCTCCGCTTTTCTAGTTTTAAGCAAACAATTAACCACTGGCTTCCCTGTTTCTCCCCTTTACCTTGGCTTGACTTTTTTAAGTTAAGAAATTGTAAACATGTGCTTGTGGTTGTTTTTCATGCTTTAAAACCAACTAACTATTCTTGGTTAGTTCACACACCCTTTACTTTCACCTCAAAATTCATACTTGAATAAAAGCCTGAGTTTTACTCAGTCTCAACTTAAGTTGAGATTGTTTGACTTGCACCCCAAAAAGATACTTGTTAGGTTTTGTGGCTTGTGTTCTTCTTTAATTTTTATTCTTAGTTTAAATCCTTGGTCCCATGATTCCTTTTGACTTTATTCTTCACCAGTTAGGTAGTTTTTATAGTAGCACCCACAATTTAATTGTTGATAGCTTTAATCCTCCCTCTAGCACAGACCATTTCCCAGACTTAGAGATTGAATTTTTAACCAAATCATCTGTCATTAATACTGGTCTCTATTTTATCTTCTTGGGGTTAATAAATTGTCTTAGTCCTTATTTTACCTCATATAAGCTCTTAGGAGCCTTAGTTCAGTTGCTATTGCAGACCTTACCCACATTTTTGTATTTGACTAATATAAATATCACTGGGTTAAAAGCTTTAGTTTATAATCATCTTCCCCAAACCATGAGACCTTACAGTCAAAGGATCTAGAGTGGATCTGTGCTAATTTTTTTGGGAATCATAGGCATTCTCAAAAATCACCCAATTTCATTTTAGCACAGCTAAAATCTAGATGCTTGATTACAGTTGATTTTAGAAAACATGAACAATAAAGTAGAGTTATACATTACAATCTATTTTTATCAAGTTGCTTTTACTTGTTGTAGTGATTGTTCATTTGTTTTTGATAATGTGCTTGCATTTAATTGGATAGTTTCACCTTCAGTTGCCTTGGTAATATGAAATCAAGTTGCCCCCACAACCACAGCTGGCCTTGGATATGCAACTTGATTTCTTATTGCCAAGGCAACTGAAGGTAAAAATATCCAATTAAATGCAGGCACATTATCAACAGCAAATAAAAAATCACCACAACAATGAAAAAGAAACTTGATAAAAATAGATTGTAATATATAATTCTACTTTATTATTAATGTTTTCTAAAATCTACTGTAATCAAGAATCCTTAATAGCAATCTATAACACATAGTGTAGTGATCTGGTGATGTTTCACTTTGAAGTTTTTTCTTTCCCACCTCTCCTTCTTCCTTGAAACTTTTAAAAAATTTCAAGGAAGAAGGAGGGTGGCTCATATATCCTTATATGGGGTTTTAGTTGCTATATTATTGATTTAGAGTGCAGAATGTTGTATAATTTCCATGTTTAGACAATTTTACATCTCATTTAATTTTTATGTCTAAACATGGCTATCAAGATTGAATTTTTCATTTGATTTTAGTCATAGTGGAGCTTCCCAATTTGGGTTTTGTGTTTCCTAGTATGCTTACTGTACATTAAATTTGGATTCCAGTTCTTGCAATTAATATCTGAGTTTACTAGTGGCATTCAAAAGTTATTTGAAATTTTGTTTTTGGATTTGCCAATCCTGCAATTCCAAAAACATAGTAAACTTAATGAAAATGGTTGATGGATTTGAACACTTCAAATCTGATTCCAGTTACTTCATTTTGTCCATTGAAAATATGCTGTTTGACTTGAAATTTGCAAAGTGTCTATGAATTCCCGCATTTTTAAAAATTCAAATAAAAATACAAAGAATTTAATTTAATTAAAAAAGCCATCCCCCAAAAGTGATTCAAAATTTGGACCAAGGATTTGACAATCCTGCATTTTTACGTTTAGGTTCTGAATTTACAGTATAGCTTGTGCTGTGGCAGGGATTTAAGTTGGATCAAAGATAAGGGCGGTCATGTGCAGAATGGGTTCAAGTCACTGGATACCTGGACAAGTCATGTGATATTGGTTTGTTTCCATTTCTGGTATGCTGAACTTTATATTGGATTGGCACCAAACCAGGCAATGACTGGATGTTAAGTGTGTCAGCAACAACCAGAATATCAGTACATCCAGCTCCTTGACACCCCCCTTAAGGGGTAACTCTGGTACATCAGGAGGGGGCTTTGTCTTTACGGCTGCCGCCTAATGTTCCTGGAGTTGTTTGCTAGTAGGTACTAGCTGAGTCAAGTGTTCCTCTTTGCTGAGGCAAAGGCAGGATCTGTGATACTTTTTGATTATGGGGTCTTTGGTGCCTTGGAACTTAAATAGATAGGTGTTTCTGTCTGGTCTATATCTGATGACTCTTCCTGGTCCTCTTTGTACTGAATCCAGCTTATTTCTGTTTCTGGTCAGGACCCAGACATGGTAGTTGCCTGGGAGTGGTTCCTGTGAAGAGGTTAACTTTTGTAATTTGAGTCTCTTGGTTTCTTCTATCTTAGCTTTGAGGTGTATGGGTTGTAGTGCTGGAGCCTGTTCTACTGTGGGAGGTTTTCTGGGGTAATTTCACATATGGTTGGTTATTGTGGGTGACTATCTCTGGTTTGTATCTGTATGTTAGTTCAAACAGTGAGTAGCCTGTCCCTTGGTTGATGTGTACCCAAGATACTAATAATGCATGTTTCACGCATAGTGGCCATGTGTCTCTGGCTTTGCCATCCATTATTTTCTCAAGGGTTCTGATGAGACTGATGTTTAGGCGTTCAACTCTGTTGTTGGCCTGTGGCCTGTAGGACAAGGTTGTGGAATGCTTGATATTCTTTGATTTTAAATTGTTGTTCACTACATGTACTGATAGTTCTGTGGCTTTGTTGTGTTACAACTGAACCAATGAGGGTTCATTATTTTGAATTGGGGAAGCCAACAGTCCAATCAAAAGGACAGAATAATAATAAGGTATTTTTTATTGTAGAATATTGTGATTAATATACTATATGGGGAAAGCCACAAGGGGGTGGGATGGTGGCTTGTTCCATGTAAGGATTGGAGCTGAGAAATAACTCATGCAGGGATCAGCCAGTCAAATTGGTAGCGCTCCTAATTAGGATGAAGTACCCGCCATTTGACCTGGCCATCAGATTAATCCATAACATTAGATACGTCAAGGGGCGGCTCATTGAGCGCCCCCTGTGTATTGTAAGATACGTTGGCAGGCAAGGTTCAAAACTTGGTTGCAATAGTTGGTTATGATGTAGTCTGGATTTCTGTAGTTAGCTATAATTACCTTGTTGATGAAGGAGTTTATTATTTCTGCTTTGTGGTCTTTGGTTGCCCAGAAGATAAGCCAGTGGATAGCAATGTTGATGGCTACAATTAGGAAGCGTTGTTTTTCTCTAGCTTCTGGGAAAGATCCCACTACGCCCAGCCCCCATACCTTAAATGGTTCAGGGTCTGGTACTTGATTAATTTAGGTTGTGGAGCTTTGGTTCTTGATTATTTTTCACCCACTGTGCACTTCATTAGAATGTCAATTATGTCTTGTTTTAGATTAGGCCACCATACTATTTCTTTTAGAGTTAGGTATAGGTTATTAGCCTTTGTGTACCCCAGTAGGTGGTGATGTCTGAGGATAGTATTGACCCTTTGTGGGAGTGGAATGTAGGGGATGTGTTTGTCTTTGATGATGCAGTATACTGTACCATTTGATACAAGGAAGTGTTTCTTATTTCTTACTAATGTGTCATGAGTTAGTTGATATATTGAGGGGTCTTTCCTTTTTGTCTTGTACTAAGTTCTACAGTAGTTTTAAAAGCTATGGCAACAACCAAAAATACCTCAGATTTAAACAAAATGATTTCAGATTTAAACAAAATCCAACTCTCAGGTTAAAATATACACTCTGTTAACAGGGTTTATTGGCGTTAATGGGCAAAATGAGTCAACACAGCAACAAAGGGCTCACACACAAAGCAAAACCATTCAAAATACAATCTGAAATACATTGATTCACAAACAAAATGGTATGAGTTGACTTTTGGTGTACATGTGTTTACTATGTGGATTGGTGACAAAATACACCCAAGCAAGGTGTGTCAAAACGCAAACCAAAAACAAAACACATTATCAACTCACTACGTAAACAAAATCACTCACGCAATGTGTGCAATGGGTTGTAATCATGAATGATATCAAGGTATCTAAAATAAGACACAAGATTTGAAACATAAATTTAAAAAAATTGTGTTGGGTGTTTGAATTTGATAGTAAAATCTAGGAAAATGGGTGAATTTTTTTAAGTATTCTAAAATGGGTGTTGTAAAACCAGAAACAACTAATTAAGAAATAAAAAAATCTATAATTGGGATATTGGCTGGGAAAAACTTTAATTAAATATCCATATTCAGATAAAAGCAAAAATTAAAATTAGGGAGTAACTTAATTGAAATTTATTTAATATTTTATTAAATTTTAAAATGGAAGGAACACAACAACAGAGTACCAATACACCTGTTGTGCGCTGTGGTTGTGCTTGCCCCTGCGGGTCAAAGGATAGAGTTAGTGCAACCCAAGTGCCTACTCAAGGAGGAGACGGGAGAGGAGAGTTCCATAGTGACGCTGCACTGACACAGCTGGTTCAAGGAGCACAAGCTGCTAGGGTGCAGAGCATAAACTCTCGGGTCCCAAAGCTGACCCAGAAGCCAACCAAGGTCACCACTACAAAGAAAGTTAGAAACAAGGAGGTAGAACTTACTTCATATGTGTTTGACGTTGTGTACCGGCAAGAGTAGGTCCCGTCAGCCATGCTGGAGAAGGTGAAGCCTGTACTTGATACTAGCTACAAGCCCTACGTTAGTGATGGCAATCAGGAGGATGACAAGGAGCCCAAGTTCTATCAAACTGATGAGGGACAGCTGGTGTTAAAAAAGGTTGCAGCCTTCTATACCAAAGTACCTATGCCCTGTGTTGTGCCCAATGCCAACAAGTCAATCCCCACTGCTAAAAAGCCCGCCCAGAAGCGCATCCCTGACATCAAACGCATCATCCTTCTTAAGCTAATGCGGGAATCAGTTGATTACAAGGCGGCCGCGGCCCTTGTTGGAGTGGATCCCAAGTACGCCAGCAAGACCTTCCAAAAATTTGTCAATACTGGTTGTGTCCTTGCCGCTGAGAAATCTTTGTGTGTTTCTACCATGCTCACCAAGGAGCACAAATGGGCAATCCGCCAGTGGATCACCTGGGACTGCCACCTTGAACTGGCAAATATACAGGCCATGATTAAATCTACTTTTGGGATCAAGGCCTCAATTTCCTTTTACTGCCATCTGGTGAAGGGAATGTGAATTTCTTGGAAAAATCTCAGGGTATCCCCCTACAACAGAAACAGCCCAGCCAACATTGACGTCTGTAAAAACTACGCAGAGGCATACGCTGCCCTCAAAGCCAAGGAGACGGTCAAATTTTATAATATTGACAAATCAGCATTTGCCTTGTCAATGCGCAATGGGTATGGCTATGTCCCCAAAGGCTCCAATGACGGGATGTCTTGGTGTGCTGCAGTTTGCACCACAGCCTACTCAATGGTGGCTCTCCTTGGTCCAAAGGGGGTCAAGCTCTACCAAATGATATTGGGTTCACATAACAGCAGGACCTTTCTATCATTTCTCCAATTGGTCCAGGAGCACCTGAGGCGCACAAGCCCTGGCTTCACCAATGTCATTGTGTTGGACAACATTAGTCTCTAAAAAGTGACTGATAATCTTGAGGAATTCCCAATGATCAACACCAGCATTGCTGTGGGCCCCCAGCAATTGGCCATGGCAAATTTACGTCTTCTCTTCCTCCCAGCCTATTTGCCCTTCCTAAATCCCATCAAGGAAGTCTTTGGGTGGCTCAAGCAAGTCGTCAAGCAAGGAACCCCAACTGGGACCAAGGGCCTCTTTAATTTGCTCCAGGCCGGGATCCATACCCTCCCAGCTGAGACCATGGCCAAATTCTATGGCCACGCTGATTTGTTCATCCCTGTGTGCCTAGCCAAACAGCCAATCAATTAAAGGCTTAGTGTGCCCAACTTTTTTTATATTCTCTAATTTACTATTTGAGATTTATTGATTATCATTTTATATTTAGATGGTTCCACGCCCGCAATCACATTCAGAAGATCCATCAATAGATGTAAGTAATTTATTTATTTTATTATATATTATTTAATATGTCATCTGAGGTTATCCCAAACGCTTGATACTGGATTACGCAAATATATTTATATCACTTTTGTCAAATAAATATAAAATAGTTTTAAAAAAGTTAAACGTAAAATGTACAAGTTAGAATTTATTTTATTAACGTATAATTTTATGCTTTTATGAAAACTGTTTCTGCAATATATTTTGAAAAACTGGTTTGCTGAAATAAAAATTATAAAAATTTATTATAATAAAAATACTATAAATTGTAATAAAATTATTTGAATCATATTTTTATTGTGTGCGCCTGTAGTGGGTTCTTTGGTATGTACCCACCCCGCAATGGAGGTGGCGCACAACCTCCACCGCCACACTGTATACAGTGAATATGCCCTTATTAAAAACTCCCTCCTGCTGGTGAAGGAAAGTAGGGTAAGGTACAAACTGAGAAGCAGCTTTTTGGGCGGGGTTTCAAACTTGTATATCCCTGCCAGGATCAGGGCGTCTTGGATTACATGGTCCACTGAGTTGTATCCAGAGGGGGACCTTCTTCCTGTTGAGTGAAAGACGGGCCTTGTTGATTCCCAGAAGGACCCTGTCCAGATCCTCTACAGATGCGCGCATCCCAAAGTAGAATAGGAACCCCAGGTAAACAACCAGATGAAGCCTTTGCCCAGCAAAGGCTTCTGTGAACTCACACAGTTTATTATAGACCATGCTGATCTTCTTGTTGTGCCTGGTCTTTGCAAAGGTCAGCTCCATGGCTGCAGGGAGCCCCATCTTGTTGGCACTCCAGGCCAACCTAAATTTGGCAAGGAGGATTTTTGTCTTATTGATGGCTGTTGCATCTGCAACAGCCAATTTGCCCACCGTGCGCCCAAAGTTCTCCAATAGGTAAGACAGGGTGTGCTCCAATGGGAAGCAGAAGCAAGCAGCCACATGAGCCCAGCCCATCTCTGGTACATTCTTGAATGGGAGTGTTGCCAGGACGTCCCAAACAAGCTCAATGGAGTTTACACAGTAAACTCCACTGAGGGATACTGGGTCCAGGCGGACCAGTTGGGCATCCTTGTAGGCACTTACTGCCCACTCAGATGCCCCCTTGGCATGCTAAGTTCTGCCAACGCCTCCCATGACATCAGAAAGGACCCGTGGATACGGTCCTCCAGCTCCTGCACAACAGGGGGGCAGATACAATTGCTTTGCCACATGAGTGGCATAATTTGCATAAAAGGTGGCCAGGACAAAGGGGACCAGAACTTGGCACTGTTTGCTGTCTACGTTTTCTAAGAAAAAAGGTAAGTTTTTTGATAATTTTTTTTAGACTACCTTCTTGTGTTTCTTCCTTGTCTGCAGCCCTGGCTGGCTTGGCCATTCTTGGCGCAATCAATTGTGCAGGCAATTTGGTATCCTCTGCCCTGTCATGCTTGGCGGGTTTGAGATGTTCATACATCTCCGGGTCATCAACCCAGACAGACGGCGCAGAAAGATTGTATGCCTTAAATTGCAGGCCCTCCACCACAGTTTTTTGAATATTTAGTAAGCGCTCAATTGTCTTCTCTGGGGTGTCTGGCATTTTTGACATTAGTGCCTTTGCAGACACCTTGTTGATTTTGTCCCCAGTGAGGACGGCAGACTTCACTTAGGCTTTGACCTTGCGGTCAATGTTCTTTATTTTGGCAATTGCCAAGTTGAGATCCTTCAGAAGCTTCTCCAATTCTCTCATTGAATTTTTATATCCTTTCCATATGTTTTTATAGCTTTTGCTCCAATAAATTCTATATTATTTTGATACTGTTACCTCTTTGTTTATTCCTTTTTTTCCCATCTACTACATTATCCCATCTTTTTACCCATTTTGTATATGTTTTACGCTCATCTCAATATGTGTTGTTTGCTTTGTGTTGGCATTGTTTCTTTGATTACCATATTATTTTTGGCACTTGACATAGTCCCTTGTGAAAATATTAACAACAATTTGGTGATCACCTAAATTTGAATTAGAAAATTATAGTGTTAACTGTTTTTAGATAAAGTTGTTACTGATCCAAATTCAAAACCTTAATGACAAACTTTAAGCCAATCAGGAGCCAAATGATAAAGTGATTGTTGTGACATAAAGGGTCATTCAATAATTCTTTGATGCATGTGCGCTAATTAATATGATGGGCTGGATGTTTTGCCATTGTACACCATTGCCGCTGTGGCAAGTTGTTGATGGACTAGTGCTAACCCCGCAGCTGATTGGGCACTAGTCCATCAACAACTCACCACAGCAGCAATGGCGTACAATGGCAAAACGTCCAGCCAATCATATTAATTAGCGTGCATGCATCAAAGAATTATTGAATGATCCTTTATGTCACAACAATCACTTTATTGCTTGGCTCCTGATTGGCTTAAAGTTTATCATTAAGGTTTTGAATTTGGATCAGTAACAACTTTATCTAAATACAATTAACCTATAATTTTCTAATTTAAATTCAGTTGATCATCAAATTGTTGTTAATATTTTCACAAGGGGATGTGTTTGGGTGCTAAAAATAACCGTGTTCTGGATCTAGATACATTCATAGTAAATATATGATTTTATAGAAATAAGCTGAACATAAAGAATAAAACCAACTATAAACAAAGAGAACATGAACAATTGAAATTCAAAAAAAGATAATATAAATAGAAAATGTTTGGTGACAGGGGTTTATTGGGGCGGGGGAGAGTGATGCCTAGGAGGTAGAATAACGCAGGAAGGAAGAAGTAGAGGCAGTGCTGGTCTGGGGGATCTGGAATTGGGTGGGTTGGGCTTGCAGGTTAGGGGTGTTGGTGGCGGGGGTGGAGGCAGGAGGATTTTACGTGATGGCTGCCATATAACACTTGTCGTATTCCTCATTGGTCATTGGCTGGATGGGCTGATAGGTGGCAGTGGCCCAAGGTGGAAGGTTCTTATCCTTACGTGATTGCTTGTCCCATGTTCACATGGAAACCCATTTGCACAAACAAGTCAGCCATCATCTGGCGGCCAAAGAGAAAATTGTGGTCAAGGACCCCAAGATAGAGGTTGTTGAAAGCCTGAGGGCGGCGCTCCTGTAATGTGGATCTCATGTTGAAGAAGACAACATCAGCCAGATGGACGTCTGCATGGCCGGCAGGGTAGACTGAGGCCTGGTGCCCGCGTTCCTGGATGGCCTCAAGGGTGGTGGAGCTACCCTCTATCTGGCAGCTCAAGAAAACCTGGTACTTGGAATTTGAGCCATCCCAGGAGTCAAGTAATCCACCAAGGATGTGGCTGTATGAGTAGCCATTGATGAAATCTGGGTTTGTTCAATAGTAGAAAAACCCTTGTCTGAAACAGCCAGAAACGCACCAATATATGTCCCCTTCTTGACCTTCTTCCTTCCATTCTTGGTGGCAGCTTTTCCTTGCTCACCAAAATTGTCAAATGCAATTGATAACTTGTAGTACGAGATAAACATGATGTCATCTGTTAGACTTGTCAAGCATCTGGCCAGGGTTGATTTGATTGAGGTGTCATATGGGGAATCCTCAGCGTCATCCCATTGGTCACCAGCAAAATTTGTAAGAACCCTAATTGAATCCACCTTTCTGTGCATCCAGAGCTGTACCATGCGCTCAGACACCCAAATGCCATGATGCGCAAGTTGCTTCTGGACCTGGGTCAAGGGAAGCTTGGGGTCCCGCTGGAGAAGGTCAAGCATTATTGGGTATGCCTCATTGATCTGGGACTCTGTGGCCTTCTTTGGCTTCTTGGCTGTCCCAATCAGATTTCCCTTATTCATCAGGTTGTTGAATTCCCGCATGACAGTAGCCTGGGTGAATTGTAATTGGCTGGCTATCTGATCCCAGGACAGACCCTGCAGGTTGAGTGCCACAATTTCCTGAAGAATTTGGGCAGTGATTATTCTGTGTTTGGGGCGCTGGGCGGCGGGAGCTGAAGCCTGATTGGCTGAGGGGGGCAGGTTGGGCAGTGGCAGGAAGTTGTTCCAAATCAAGGTTGCCATCCTGATTGGTTGGTTGGTGGGCAGCTTGTGTGGGGGTGGATACAGGAGCAGGGGCAGAGCTAGACACTAAGTGACTTTCAAACAAGTCAAAGCCATAGGGGTTGGTGGTCAGATACAGGTCAGCTTCCTCGTTACCCGCCTCAACGGCTTGGGTGTAAACAGGTGCCTCCACGTTCTGAGCCTTGCCTCCATTGAAGCTGGCTTGGCTGCTGGCGCGGTCAAAGATATTGCTTGTAAAAACCATTGTAAAAAACCTAGGATAAAATCACTAAAAGTAGAAATTTTAAAAATTAATAATTTATTTTTATTGTAATTGCAAGTCCATATTTGGAAGGTTCTCAAAACCTTTTCATACAAATCTGGAGCCATGAAAATGGATAAAATGCCTCTGTTCCTAAATTGGATAGCTGTTGATTGGCTGTTAAACTGTTATTTTTCTATTTTAGGCTGCTCATACTACACATCTTGTGTGAGTTCATTTTGTTTTGTGCTTGTGTAATCTTGCTTCTAGATTGCTCAAGTTTGTTTTAGTTCTTCTGTTGGTGCCTCATATGAATCCTGATTGTATTATAATATACTTCAGAACAGCATCCATCCATTTCACTTGTCGTGTCAGTTCTTTTTTTTGTGGTTTGAACTACACTGCTTGGTGTTTGATATAATTTTGTATAATGGGCTAGTGAAATTTCGTTTTTTGTTTGACAGTCCATTTATTAACTGAAATTTTATAAATTAATTGAATCCTGAATCTTGCGCAACTTGGATTTTGTTTAAATCTGAAATCATTTTTTTAAATCTGAGGTATTTTTGGTTGTTGCCATAGCTTTTAAAACTACTGTATATAGGTTGGGACAGCCAGGGTCCAGTTGGTCAGGATGATCCTCTCTTGGCTGACATAGGCTAGATAGAGCATCAGCTGCGACCAGCTCTTCCCTCCTAATGTACTGGATGTCCAGGTTAAGCTGCTCAAGCAGGGACATCCATTTGGCTTGTTGTTGGGCAATTTTGTTTTGAGTTTTGAAGTATATTAAGGATTTATGGTCAGTTAGTACTCAAACGTTTAAATGTCCTTCTAGATAACATCTTCATTTCTTGCATGAATGGCATATTGCTAGAAATGTCTTATTGTGTATAGGGTACCTCTTCCCAGTGTTAGTTAGGTTTCTTCTTTTGTAACATACTGGCAGGAAGTCTTGCTGCCCTGGCTGGCAGATGCGTAGTACTGCACCAATGGCGGTGTCACGGGCATCCAACTCAAGCTTGTAGTACTCATTGTTATTAGGGTATTGCAAGATTGGCCCTTTGATCAGAGCTTTTTTTAATAGTTGTAAATTCTTGTTACATTCTGGTGTCCAGATGAATTTCTTTTTGGTATTACCCTTGGTTAGGACATTGATTGGTGTGGTTAATTTCCCGCAGTCTTTGATGTATTTCCTTAGGTAAGCTACCATTCCAAGAAAGCATCTAGCTTGTTTAACAGAAGTGGGCTGTTGCATGTTATTTATGGCTTCTATTTTTTCTGGATTGGCTTTGATGCTACTGTCAGAGACAATGTGGCCCAAGAACAAGAGTTCATTTTCCATAAATTGGCACTTGCTAGGCTTTGCATAGAGTTTGTGCTTTGCAAGTCAATTAAGTGTCTTGCAGACATGTGTAAGGTGTTCCTCTTTGGTTTTTGAGAATATGATGATATTGTCAAGGTAGCATAATGTATTTGAGAGACTTTTTAGTGCTTGGTTCATCATAGTGACAAACATTGAGGTTGTGTTAGTCATCCCAAAGTTCATTACCCTACATTTAAAAGATCCAAATTTTGTACAGAACTCAGTTTTTGGTATGTCTTTTTCTTTTACTTCAACCTGGTTGTAACCTGAGGTGAGGTCAATTTTGGAGAAAAACTTGACTCCAGAGAGTCTTGCAAACAGATCCTCTATAAGTGGAAGGGGATATCTATTTCTCACTGTGCTTGCATTGAGAGCTCTGTAGTCTGTTACTAGACGGAGTGAGCCTTTCTTTTTCTTTACAAAGAACACTGCTGCCCCCATGGGGATTTAGACAGGTAAATGAATCCTTTTGCTAGATTGTCCTCAATGTGTGGTTTGAGGGTTTGGGTCTCCATGGGAGAGAGTCTGTAGAGGGGTGCAGGTTTGGGCATGGTTTTACATAGATTGATGTCATGTTTGTCCTCCTGTTTGGGGGATAACTCTGTGATTTCTTCTTTGAATACATGGGCGTATTCATTTAGGAGTGCCGCAAGTTCTGGGAATTGGATCTTGGTTGTTTGTATGTTAATGAATTTGGTGTACCTCATTATGCGGAGCATACTGTCTTTGGTTAGATGTTTCAAGTTGTCCTGATTTATGATTTGGAAAAATACTGTTTCTCTCAGGATGAGATTGTTAGGCTCTTTGAGGATGTTAAAATTGACTCCATTGTGTTTGATGACCATGGTCTTTGTTTTCCAACATATTCTGGGGTTCACTCAGGTGAATCAGTCCATGCCTGCTACAATGTTGTAGTTTATGTTGTTCATGACAAGTCCTTTGATAGACTTTTGTATGCCTTGGAGGTCAATTCTGAAGGGAGTTGTTTTGCCTTCAAGTAGAACCTTTGATTTATCTGCCATTCTGGCATATTTGAAGTTGGATTTGATAACTGGTACTTTGTACTTTGTACTTGGTTACAAATGGTTTGCTTACCATGGTGTGTTGGGCACCAGAGTTGAATAAAATTTTATTTGTGTGAGATTTATAAGTGCATGGGTAGACAAGAATCTGTGATCAATCTTTAACTTTTACATTCATAAAGATAAAAGATTGCGGGACACATGGGATGCGTGCAGCAAAGTTCGTGACTTGGTACAGTTTCTTGTCAAGTTGGGGGGAGACAGGGGCACTTAAGCCTGTTCCCCCTCCTCTTTCCCCTGTTTCTCTGTTTGAGACCTTTGAGGTCAGAGAATGTGGGGTCAGATTCATAGTAGGTTGCTGTTTCAGCATTGTTCACTTTGGCAGTGTCCCCTTTCTTGGGACAGGAGCGGTTTGCGCTCTGGCTGTGATTGCCATTGTTTTGATTGGAGTTGGCGTTGTTGTGATGGGTGCTTTGGCGCTTGTTGCCACTCAAATTATCTCTGCTATTATTGTAGGATGAGCAGTTTCTGTTGTGTGCAGCATATTCTATATCTGCACTTTTTTCTGCGCGCTTGGCTTCTGCAATGAGCGCAGGTATGGAGGTGTTGGCCTCTGGAAAGATGAGGGCAGCAACTGAGGGTTTCATTCTGTTGATGAATGATGCTATTGTGTGCATGTTGTCAGCTTGTGCTAGATTTTGAATTTTGCAATGTATCTCTTTGAATTCATTGGCGTAAGCTGTGACAGTGGTCTTCTGAGGAAGATTGCTGAGCTGTATTGCAATGTCTTGGAGAGATTCAGTGACATGGAAATTGTGGATGATTTCAGCTTTGAACTCTTCCCAGTTGTCAAGCTGGTTATCAGTTTGTGAGCCAACCCAAGTGGCGAACCAGTTAGCTGCAGCCTCGTACAGGTGTTTGCTGGCTTTCTGGACTCATTTTCTGTGGGGATGCACCTGGCGCAGAGTTTAGCAGCTGAGTGGTCCAGCCAATTGATGATGTTTTCTTTGTTTTTACCAAAGAACTTATCAATACCAATGTACTTGGTGTTGGTAACTTTGCCTGTGATAGGCAGTTGTGTGTTTGTTTGTGGTTGGAGAGAGCAATTGTATTGAATCATCTTGGTGCATGCTTTGGGCATGACCAGTCCTTCAAATATGATGCATCCACTAGGTATATCTTTGTCAATGTTGTGGGCGCAGAAGTACGTTTTCCAGGTCTCCTGGGATGTGGCCTGGTTGAGTACGTGAGCGAAGGTGTGCGGGTTTTGGTCAGTCATTTTCTCTTTCATGGGCGTGGTCAAAAAACTGTAGCTGCTACCAGTGATGAGAAGCAACTTTTGGGGAAGCTTTGAATACGGAATTAAGAAGATAAGAAGTATATTTTATTGGTTAATACTTTAGACTTATATAGCTTGCACTGTGGCAGGGATTCAAGTTGGATCAAAGATAAGGGTGGTCATGTGCAGAATGGGTTCAAGTCGCTGGATACCTGGACTAGTCATATGATATTGGTTTGTTGCCATTTCTGGTATGTTGAACTGTATATTGGATTGGCACCAAACCAGGCAATGACTGGATCTTAAGTGTCAGCAACAATCAGAATATCAGTACATCCAGCTCCTCAACAATTTCTTTGGTTGATCTGAATTGTTCATGCTTGTCATCTATAGCTTGAAGCTTGATTCAAGAAGCTGGCTACAGGCTTTAGCATGCCATGCCTGCATGAAGCTAGCTTATTGCTGGTAAAGCAACCTCAGGGGAGCTTAAAGAGATCAGATATAAGAAATGTATTCCTACTTTCCTCAGGCATCAATTAAAATGTTTGTTTGAGTGGATATTAGCTAGACATATCAAGGCAATATAATTAATTTGAACCAATCTTGCAAAAGATGAGCCATAAAATTGATAAAAGGGTAAAACTTGAAGTGGGCAGCAAGTCTATTTGATCAATTTACTCTAGAATTAACAAAAAATATAGAGTAGGGAATCTATGCATCCAGGGGACTTCAGTCAGAGTTAGTTTCATAGGAGTGGGAGGTGAATTGGGGGATGGAGTCAATACTAGTCTCCAACTTGCCAGCGGCAGCCAAGACCAGCCCAAGGAATGGAGGAGAGGGTTTGAGGGGGCGGGTAAGGTATTCTGGGTGATACTGTACACCAACATAGTAGGGGTGATCAGCCAACTCAAGAATCTCCATCCTTTCACCAGTATCATCCCGGCCCACAAACTTCATACCATGGCTCTCAAGCTGACCCACAAAGTTGAGATTAATTTCATAACGGTGACGATGACGCTCAAGGGCAACTGGCTCACCCAGATACAGCTTACGGATGGTACTGGACTCAGTATTCCTTTGGAACAGAGTAGGACGCTCACCAAGGCGCATAGTTCCACCCAAGTGAGTTTTGGAGATCTCAGGCATGAAAACGATCAAAGGAGAAGCAGCCTCTTCATTGAACTCTGCTGATTCAGCATCTTTAATCCCAACAACATTTCGAGCAAACTCAATAGCAGCAACTTGAAGGCCAAGACAGATACCCAAGAAGGGAGTCTTATTTTCACGGGCCCACTTGGCGGCAGCAATCTTGCCTTCAATACCACGAGATCCAAAGCCACCAGGAACCAAAACTCCATTAGCAGAGCAAACAGCCTTCCAGGAATCATGGAACTTGATAGGATCAACAGCTTCCATTTCAGGTTCAAGATCAGTAGCTTCAATCCACTGAAAGTTTAGAGGAAGTAATCATAAGCAATACCTTAATTTCAACCTTGCAATTGCAAGCAAGACCAGCATGAGACAGAGACTTTGAGACAGAGATATAGGAGTCTTGCAGATTTGTATACTTTCCAACCAAGGCAATTGTAACAGTGTCTTGGATACGGCTATATCTAAACAATCTTAGCAGACATTTAATTTGGGTACATACCTTGAAGTAAGCTTATTCCAGCGTTTCCACAAACCTTGACCCAGCTCCTTCATTCTGGGAGAGACACCAAGAGTATCAAGCTTCAGTCTCTTTTCAAGGATCTTGATAACATTTTGAGATTCTAGGAGAAGGGGAACATGGTAGACTGAGTCAACATCATGAACACCAAGAACCTAGACATCAATAAAAGATTTGAAAGCAAAGTTTACTTGATTAGCAGGCACGTGGCAGAACATGGAAATCTTTTGTTTGATGCTATCTTCCAAAAACTTGGAGCTTCTGCAAGCAATCTTTAAATTTTAGTTAAGGTGGTTTGTGATAACTTACAAGATCAGGGCTGAGTCCCAAGCCACGCAGATCTCTGATGGAGCTCTGAGTGGGCTTGGTCTTCTGCTCACCAACAGAGCCTACAACAGGGACCAAAGAAACGTGGATCAAACAGAAATTCTCCTGTCCAACACGGAACTGGAATTGACGCATAGCTTCAACAAAAGGTGCAGATTCAATATCACCAACAGTTCCGCCAAGCTGAAAAGTTAATTATGGAAAATGAAAAAACTTACCTCAATGATACAGACATCAGGTTCTTCACCACTATCATCAACAGGCTTTTTAGCAACTTCTTCAACCCAGTCTTGAATTGCATCAGTTACATGAGGGACAACCTGAACAGTCTTGCCAAGGTAATCTCCTTTGCGCTAGATAATCAGCAGTGTAAAAAGCTGAAGAAATACCTCACGCTCAATAACCTGTCTATAGACCTTTCCAGTGGTGATGTTATTGTCCCTTGTCAAAGTGACATCAAGGAAGCGTTCATAATTTCCAAGATCCAAATCAACCTCACCACCATCCTTCAAAACAAAAACTTCACCTATTATAATAGTTTAATAAAGGGTAAATAGCTAGAATTATTTTACCATGGTCAAGAGGGCTAAGAGTTCCAGCATCAATATTTAAATAAGGGTCAATCTTGATAGAAGTAACCTTAAGGCCATAGGTCTTCAGAAGGAGACCAGTTGAAGAGGCAATAACACCCTTGCCAATACCCGAAATAACACCACCAGAAACAAGGATATACTTAACCATTGTATTTAAATGTAATAAGATCTATGTCTATTTATGATGTGAGCTAAGCTTGCCTCGTCGAGTTATACAACGGGACTAAACCTTGCTACTTCCCGAAAAGCTTTATTGTGGGGTGGCAGTTCCAAACTTTTTCTCGACTCTCTGCCAACATGCTTAAGCAATTGGGGAATTCGATTTCATTCGGAATGGGGATGTTTTGATTTTATTGAGTTCAACCAGGATAAACTGGTTGACGCTTTAGAACCAATCCGGGCTTAGCTTGGATCGTGAAGCAAATTATCCCTGATTTAATTAAGTTGAAACCAGGATTTTCGATGAAGCTCCAAAGTACGTCTTTAGAACCCGTATTTCGCTAGAAAACACCAAAGCTAATGGACGCTCGAACCTTTCAATTCCACAAGGTTTTATCGATTGAACGGTATCTAAATAAAATGGTAGGTTTGTTTTACAACAGCTAATCATATAACTGTTCAGCTTGATACATGAATTAGAGCTGCCATTTTCCTGATTGGATTCGTCATGTTAGCTCTTGCAGACATTTCTCAAGCCTGTTCGTTCAGCTTACATCCATTCAGAGTTGCGAATCAGTCGATTTGGTCGGTTTCGCACAGAAAAAAATCTTTATTGTGCCAGATAATTGCCACCAGTTCTAAAAATGTACACATTCGCCGATCTATAATTTAGATCGAGAAGACAGCTTGAACCATAAAACGATGGGACTAAATCAGGGCATAATTCAAGCTCTTGGTCCAACAGATTTAGTCAATTTTATCCATAAAATATATAATTCACTACCAAATAGCTACCAGCCAACCTTCAAACAAATAAATCCATTGAAATAAATTATTTGTCATCGTTTTTAAAAGCTTAATCAACTTTATTAATGCATTATACCAACCCAAATTCACATTTCCCATGTTTAAGAGGCCATTTTGGTGAAACTTCAATATATTTTTAACTTGAAGTAAACCTCATCAAAAGGGTAAGAGCAATGTAAAAGTAAAAATATGTTAAATAGTGCCACGCTTTCCCCAAAACCTTAATATATCTGATACGTTGATTCTTTGAATTTATTAATATTTGTTTATAATTTAAAAATGATAGTTATTAGTCGAGTTTGAATATATCCCATTGTAATATCGAGGTTCTGTTATATTCTGATGCACACTGTCAGAATTCTTAGCTTCCTAAGGATTATGTCCAACCTTGTTATGTCCAACCTTGAGACTTAAGATCCAGCGAGACAAAGTATTCTGGAATAACCCCTTCCCCATTCTTAAAGCCCATAATAATGGTACATTCCTCAAGTGCAAAGTCATTTAACTCGGAATGGGTTAAATTGGATTTTAAGGGAGGGTGAGAAACTTAAGTCATGCAGCTTAAAATTGTTTAGGGACCAGATTTCAAACCTCCCAACTTCCATTTGTCGTCATCATTGTCCCCTTTGCAATAAGATAGTTCAGTTATATGACAATTTACCACACTATCTCCCCACTCGTACTTGATCCTTGGACATTAGCAGGATCAAGCAACAATATCTTTGGCTTAAAAGCCAAATCTATATCTCAATAAAAATATTCTTATCACATTTATTTCTTGCTTCCCCTCTGTAGGTTGCCTTGTTGTAAAAATTGTTTAAATAAAAAGTATAATAAAAATTATCAACCAAAAATCTATAATAAAACTTGTTAGGAATAAGATACAATATTCTAGGTTGATTCAGACTCAAATATCATACTTCTGTCATCCTCATCACTTACTAGATATAAAAATAAGTAGCTGTAACAATTACTTATGTTAGGATTCTGATAGAATTTCATATCTGTAAAGTGATCTAACTTAGCAGATATGTTGTTATTGGCAATATTCCAGTCTAAATAAGACTATTGCATATGTAGCATCTAGCCAAATTCACTTGTTCCCTATAGGCAATTCAGATAGCCAAGGAATTACTTGTGGCACTATATAATTTCATCTGATCAGTGGGATACGCCATCTCAAAAATGCCATCTAGAAAGACATCTTCTCATACCCTATCTCAAATTTATGGCTAAACCACACTAGATAACTTGAAATACAGTAGTTTTAAAAGCTATGGCAACAAGCAAAAATACTTCAGATTTAAATGATATGATTTCAGATTTAAACAAAATCCAACTCTCAGGCTAAAATATACACTCTGTTAACAGGGTTTATTGGCGTTGATGGGCAAAATGAGTCAACACAGCAACAAAGGGCTCACACGCAAAGCAAAATCATTCAAAATACAATCTGAAATACAGTAGTTTTAAAAGCTATGGCAACAAGCAAAAATACTTCAGATTTAAATGAAATGATTTCAGATTTAAACAAAATCCAACTCTCAGGCTAAAATATACACTTGGTTAACAGGGTTTATTGGCGTCAATGGGCAAAATGAGTCAACACAGCAACAAAGGGCTCACACGCAAAGTGAAATCATTCAAAATACAATCTGAAATACATTGATTCACAAAAAAATGGTGTGAGTTGACTTTTGGTGTACATAT
>QTSX02003815.1:0-102307 GCA_014839935.2 Entomophthora muscae | reverse complement strand
GGAGGAGCGTGTTGAAAACCAGGAAAGAATTCATGTTTCCCATCATCTTCATGTTTACCAGGAGAGGGTTCAGGAGAGGACTTGAAGCTTGCCTTTCTTTTCTTCTTGTTGATGAGACCTTCATCTCCCTCAGACTCATACCAGCTATGGGAGGTGAAACCGTCATCAGAGCCCTTCTCAGAAGCTGAAGGTGTGTTGGTTTTCTTTTTGTTCATCTTTTTAGGATGTCTCTTAGCCACTTTCTTTGTAGAAGAAGAAGCCTTAGGATTAACAGTGTCCTTGGTAGTTTTTTATTGGGTTGTTTCTTTTTAGGCTGGGGTTTCTTTGATTTATCTTATAAATAAAAGGGGTCAGAGAAATAACTGTGAGTAAAGTATATAAAAATGAAAGGTAAAGCTGAAAATATAGCAAGTTGCTGAGAATCATTATATAGATTATGAAAATAACCTTCAATATTATTAAGATATTCAGTTCTGAGGCTTTTTATTAAGAAAAAGTTGGACAAAACTACATTTAAATGTTTATTGTTAACATTCTAAGTGTTGTCATGTAGTAAAATTATGATTCTAGACAATTGTCCTAAAATATTGTCTTAATTATGACTGTTGAATTTAAAGACATTCAGCATTATTGAGGTAAATCACCATGTAAAAAACATATACATATTAATTAAATTAAGATTGAGCTTGAAATATAGTCTGAAAATAGGCTATTTGAGGTTTGGGCTAAAATAAAGTTATATTTATATAACTTTTAAATACTGAGTACTACATATTGTAAGTAGCAGTTTTATTATTTTTGTATGAAGTTAGGGGTTCTAAGCTTATCATTCTGTAAGATGAAATTGTTAAGCCGCGTCTTTTGCTTATTAAACCAGTGAAGGTGACAACTTTACTGGTGTTGGCCTTCTTTTATAGTGGAGCTATTATTAAAGCTTGCTTAAATTATGTCATTGTATTTTCTTAAATTATTACCCTTATCTCACTCTTGCTTTTGTGCCAGTTTTCCTTTGTGTTGACATTAAATGGCACTATATAAACTCTAGTTTGAACATATAAAATCTAGATTAATCATGTATTTAGGGATTAACTGTCAGGAAGCCAGGCATAGGTAGATGCATTGGTTGGCTTGGGATGGAACACAGCCGGGCCAGAGGGTAATGCCCACCATAGGATGGGTGCTAACTTGATAATATAGGATACAGATTGCCCAAGCAATGACCAGGGCCCTGAATTGAGCACCATAGTGTCTACCATTCCCTTTAAAGTAATGTAGAGTACTCCAAACAGTTGGGTGGACATAGTCTCGGCTGCGGTGGGGGTCTCCATTGGGCAGTCAGGTTGTGGGGTTAAGGGTGGAGTAATGGGAGCAAAGTAGGCAGGCAGATAATTGTACCTTTCTTTGAACAATAAGGGCAGCACCTCAATCCTCTTTCCTTCACGTCTTATGTATTCAGTTTCTCTAGTCCTTGCCAAGAGATTGGCAATGAGGATGGTCTCCAAGTTGTACTCTGCGTAGGCAGGGTTAGGCGGGTATTTGGTAAAATGCACAGGTCCAAAGGGGGCTCCTGGGGGACGGTATAGTGCCTGGGGAGGGTTGGCAGGTTGGTCTCCAGAGGGGGCAGTTACCTGATGGTTTACTTGGCCCAAGTTAAGATGGAAGATCACTAAGACTAGATAAGATAAGATTTGTTCAAACCAAAGGTTCATAAAACTTTATTATTGAAAATGACAATATGGTCATCACCATACCGCTGGGGCTTTTATACCATGGGTTTTTGCTTCTTCAATTTTTGCAGGGTTCAGGTTTGCAGACAAGGCACTGGCAGGGCATGGATCTTGGCTTAGAGCCTTGAGGGCAGCAGATCCAGGTTGTGCCTGCTCTGGTGAATAGAAGTGGCAATGCTTTGTTCTGCTGCCACTGTTCACTACGTCACCTTAGTAGTTCAATTGTACTACCCCTTCTGGACAGAAGACTGGCAGCTGCTGGTGGTCATTGGCAGAGTTAACAATAGGTTTTGTTTTAACCTCCTTAAGGCAAGCTACAACCTCTGTATAGGTCCAGATCTTTGGTGGCGCAAGGTTGGCAGCAATCTGGTGACCATTTGGGGAATTGTCCTTGGGAGACTGGCAGGTCTCAGAGTAACTTGTCAACTTGGGTTTGCAATTTAGTGGGTGGGCGGGTTCCTGTCCACTTTGTGTGACTTGAGTAGTCTTTGGAGGGTCAGGGTTTGATTCCAGGGTCTCCAATGTTGATTTTGAACCTCCAGTATTGACACTTGGCAGGTTGGCAGGTTTCTGTTCCTCCTGTTTGGGGTCATCTATCTCTGGTGGTCTAGGGTTTGACCCAACTGGCAGTTGGGCAGTTTCCTGTCTACTCTGGTTGACATAAGGCTTTCCCTGAGACCCAGGTTTTAATTCCCAGGTTTTCAATACAAGTATTGAAATGTCATTCATGACATTAACCCAAACACTTCCAAAGGTTTCAAAGCTATAATAAAACACTAATATAATATACAACAAAGATTGAAATTTTTACCCACTATATTTTAAACAACTATGAAACAAAGGGTCAAATATAAATATAAATAATTTAAGTATAAATGAGGATATTCCAGATTATGTGCATTTATATTAAAAAATATAAGAAACTGTTAATTTATGTTGACATCATGTAGATTCATTATTGAAGTTGGGCTTAAATTAAAATTATAATAATTTGGCATTTTTAATAGTGATTCCCTATGTTGAGATATTCTTCTGAGAGTACAGTAGTTTTAAAAGCTATGGCAACAACCAAAAATAATTCAGATTTAAACAAAATGAACTCAGATATAAACCAAATTGAAATGAGCCCAAATCTATTTTAAATAATATAAATTCATTTATTTTTAATTTTGTTTGCATCTGAGTTTATTTTGTTATAAATCTGAATTTTTTTGCTTGTCACCATAGCTTTTAAAACTACTGCATAATAAACAAGATAAAGGGTTAAATTAAGAAGAAAACAATACTTTATTGGATATGAGTTTAGAGTATTATAAGTATCATGGGAAGCCACATGTTGTCTATGTACGTCATGGCAGTCATGAAGCTTGTTCAAGTAGTGTTCCTCTTAGGACCCAAATGTTTGATCCCTGTAATAGATGGGCAAATGATAAGAGTACCACCAACTTAATTATTAGTCAGGGAATCATTTGGAGAGTCACTCAAGGAATTACTTTCCCAAGAGGTAGTAATTTAATATGTTGCAACATCTTCCCCTGGGGTGCTAGAAGGTGGAACCTTGGGAATTTTCTTGAGAGTTCAGGGATTAGGCTTGGTATTGATCCAGTTTTCATTAGGTGCAGGGATTTGGAAGTTATGATGTGCTGTTCTTGCTTTGCACAGGCGGAGTTAGTCATAGTGCATTTTTTTGAGCCCTGTATGAGCGCCTATTCCCTTGATGAGGTAGGTGTTGTTTGGTTTAACTTCCATGACAATTTGGTCCTCATAATCCTGGGTCTAATTTATGCATGCCGTGATTAACAACCCAGATCTTGTCCCCAAATTGGAAGCATTCCTGTTGTCATGATACAGCTTCTCTATCAACCCTTTCTTTTTCCTTGTCCCCTTGGTCCTTCCTGGTGTGCTTTACGTCAGGGTCATTGTTGTCTGGCACTTTATTGGGCAGAGGTAATTGTGGTCCTGATGTAGTGCTAACAATGGCAGGTTTATGTCCATAGAAAAGTTCATATGGGCTTTTTCCTGTATTGAAGTTAACTTGTGTCCTGCACATCATAAGTGCAGTTGCCAACATGTCAACCCAGGCTTTTGGATTGTTAACAGATAAATTACTGAGGACTTCTACAAGCAAGCTGTTTAGATGTTCTACTCGTCCATTTGCTTGTGGGTGATAGGGGCTGGCTTTGGTGTGTTCTATTTTGTTTTTGGTAAGGTAGATATTGGCGTCAATAGATTTAAGTTTGGTTCATCCGTCTATGATTAGGAGTTCAAGTTCTCAAACTTAGCTATGATTTCTTTACCAATACATTTTCTTACATTGTTTCCTTTGTGTTCTTTTGTAGTTTGTGCTACAGGCCACCTAGTTAGATAGTTGATAGCTATGATAATATGATTTTTGCCTTTGTTGTCTCCGGGCATTGGTCTCACAATGTCCAGTGGCCACACTTTGAATGGCTGTGATTGACACTGGTATTACTGACTTAGGAGGTGCCTTGGAGTGGGTATACTATTAACAGACTTTCCATTGGTCTAGTACCTCCTTGATGTCATCCAGAATATTGGGCCATCATTAGTATGTCTTGAGGTATTCATGCAAGTTCCTACTACAGGTGTGTCCCAGATCTCTGTGATATCAAAGGATTGTGTCAATCTTTTGTGTTGACAGGACATAAGGTACAGTATTGCCACTTGGTAGTATGCGGTATAAATCAACATATATGTTTTTGAACAGATGTTTGTTCTTGGGGACTTTCTCTTGGATGTTAATTACTGTACTAGGTTGGAACCCTCCTGGAGATTTCCCATTATTAACATGGGCCAATTTGAGTCTCCATCAGTGCATAGGAGGTGTTTACAGTATAGTCTTGACAGGGCATCTGAAGTAAGCATTTTTTTTCCTGGTTTGTATTTGATTATCATGGGGTACCTCTTTATGAGGCTCTTTCATTCAGCTTGTTGTCTAGATAGGTGTTGTTGCATTTTAAAGAATACCAATGGCTTGTGATTGGTTAGCACTTTGAATATCTGTGCACCTTCCAGATAGCATAGACATTTCATTAGACAGTGGACTATGGCTATCAGTTCCTTTTCATGTATTGGGTATCTTTGCTCACTTTCAGACAGCTTTCTTGATTCATATGGCACTGTGAGAGAGGGGGGCTAAACTAACTAAGTTTGGCTCCTATCCCGGTGAGACAAACCACCAGGATGCCGCCCAGTGGAGTACTAGGATGGCCGCTCAGAGGGGGGACCAAAGGGAGGACACAGGGGACAACTGTGGGAAGTAAGCATTCAGCCCCATCAGCGCTAGTCCAGCGAGCAACCAGGGTGTACAAGTGGGAGTGGGAGGCAGCTTCACAGGTGCTTGGAGGGGTACCAAGTTGTTCCCATCTAAACTAGGAGGGGTAGGCATTGAAATTTCCCCAAATGTGGGGGCAGGCACAGTGTAATCATAGGCATGGAGGTCCAAGTTATTGCAGGCTAAACTCTTGAAAACAGCCTCCCCGGAGATGAAGAGTTCTCCAGGAAAGTGTAGGAGGCTGGAAGAGTTGTCCCCCACAAGGCAGGCAGAAGAAGAGAGGCAAGACCATAAATTGGGGGAGGTGGTCCAAAGAAGTAGCAAAAAAGGGTCAAGTGAAAACACCACAAATTTCAAGACTGGGAGGATCATAATTGGATTTGCCAGAAAATTCAGAATTTTAGAGTATTATTTTTTGTCTCTGAAACAATAAAATTTATGGAAAATATTGTTATCATAATTAAACCCAGCAGGAAGGAGCAGAATGGGTTTTGGAGGCTTGGAGGTAGTCTTGGGTGGCTTGGGAGGATATATAACAAAAAGCAGGTTTGAAAACAAAGAAAATTAAAGAAAATCAAAGAAAATTCAAGATAAGAATAGGTATTATATTGAAAATTGATTAAAATTTTAGGTTCAAGAGCTGCTTTCAAAAGCAAAAGCAAAAAGAAACAAAGACTATACGCCAAAGCTTCTTTCAAAGGACCCAGAAGAGGTGCTGGGTTTGAAGCAGGTTGACACAAGGTAAGGTTTGACAAAACAACTAACACTTTAAGTTTTAGATGATAGGAACTCAAACAGAGGTTCCAACCAACTATAAATTTTAAAACTAAGTGTGATAAACTCCCAAACTTTAATATATTGAAAAAATTGACAAGCAGGGGACCCAAAGTCCCCTGGCATTGTTAAAAGGGGATTAATTGCTAAGGGATGGTCACCTGACCATGATGAATTGCATTTGATTGGGTGGAAGAGAAATTTTGCTGGCCAAGGCCAGAAGCACTGGAAGGCTTCAAGCTAATTTCCGCGGTGCCACCTGATTGGCTAGAGGCCACCCCAAGCATTTGGGATTCACTTGACTTTCTGGTTTTTGATGTAGCGTCATTTGATTGGGTGCTTCTGATAGTTTTTAAGAGAGGTCAACGCCATGACAGCAAATAGTCCAAACTGATCAGTGTTTCTTCCCAGGCCGGGGCAACCAGAGCTGGGGGGTCTGCAGGATAGGCCAGAACAAATCTCTCATCAACAGTATGAGCTAAATCTCCTAGATAATTAAGTGGCTTGGCTGTAACTTTTGGGCCTTTTTTGGTGTGGCGGGGAAAAACGGTTCAATCCAAGGCCAAAGGTGGCAGTGGATTTACAGATACAGGGAGGAAGTCCTTTTCTGCAGTTTAAATTTGGATTACTTCTTCTATTGCGTAATCTGATGTGTCAGTTTATAATTCATACACTCCTTCATGATTTGGATATTGAAAAATAGGAGCAGTGGCCATACATTCTTTTAATTGTCAAAAGTGTTGATCTCTCAAAGGTGTCCATACAAATTTGTCATCTTGCCTGTGATTGTGGATAAGAGAGTAGTTAAGCCAAACACCAGTGAGGGATGAATATCCTAAAATAAGCTACCTTGCCTAGGAACAAACAAAGCTCACTCTTATTTTGCGGTGCTAGCATATTAGTTATGGCTCATATTTTCTCTGGATCTGGATTGACCCCGTACTTGCTGATGATGTGTCCTAAAAATGTGAGTTCTGCTGAGAAGAAGCCACATTTTGAGGGCTTGGCTATAAGTTGGTTATCTTGAAGGATGTGGAGGACCAGGCAGACGCCTTTCCAATGTTGATCCTTAGTTGGGCTGTATAGAATTATGTTGTCAAGGTAGACAATAGCTCTTTTTTCAATGTGATCTTTAAAAACTTCATTCATAAAGGTCACAAAGGTACTTGGGGCTTTTGTCCTGCCAAATTTGAGGACAACATAAAAAAAGAGCTATACTTAGTTCTGAACATTGTTTTGGGTATGTCCTCTGGCTTAACACATATTTGGTGATATTCCGCTATTAAGTCAACTTTTGTGAAGAATTAGGATCCCCAGGGCGTCAAAAAGGTCATCAATCAGGGGCAGGGTATACCTGTTCTTAATTGTGACCTTGTTGAGCGCCCTGTAATCTATGACCAGGCGGAGTCCTCCATCTTTCTTTGCTACAAAAAAGACAGTCACACCAAAAGAAGATTTGTATGGGCATATGAGTCCTTTTTCAAGGGCCTTGTCAAGATAGGCCTTCAGCGTGTCATCCTCTTATGGTGTTAGGCAGTAGATAGGGTGTGCTTTTGGAACGCTCCCTTTGAGGTCAATTTCATGCTGGATGCCCCGGTTGAGAGGTAGTCCTGGTAACTTTTCTTGGAACATAGAAGAGAAATCTTTGACTAGCTGTTGCCAGATTGGGTCCTGATCAAGTGAGGTCTCTACATTTTTAAAGAGTATAATCTCATACATGCAAGTGTTCCAATTGATCTTGCTGGGGTCTTTTTCCTCTTCTGTTTCTGTTGCTTTCACAAATAGATGATCTCTCATAAGTGTGTCAAGGTGGGTTGGATACACATGGTGGTGCACCTCACCCTGTTTTATGGTGAGGGTAGTGCTATACCAGTTGATATGAGGTTTAGTCTTTCTCATCCAATCCAAACCAAATATTACATGGTACTTGGGGATCAGGATGATTGGACCACTAAGAGTAGTCTGTACGTCCCAATTTGGGCCCAGAAGGGTTTTGCCTCTCTGGTGACTGGTTTGCTCCTGTTATCTGTCACAATAACTCTCTTGATGTTAATTGGATCATGGGTAGTTTCATGAGGTTGGAAAACCTTTTGTTGAAAAGGGATTGGTTGGCTCTGGTGTCAAATAGTGCTGTACCCTGATATCTGCAAAAGCAGAAAGGATAAGTGATGAGTTTATTTACAGTTTGGGCAGCAAACAGTATAGTATCACTGGAGGGTACTTGGATCATGGCAATTGAGTCCACGTCTTGGTCCCTGTACAAGTCTTGCAAAGTGGGGGAGGGCGGCTCACCTAAGCACTCCCCTGAGCTTTTCACTCCTTGGTGGAGTTATCAGTACTCATTTTATTTTCTTGGACAGTACAACTTCTGCCTCAATAATCAGGGTTATTAGTTTGGTTGTTCTGCTTATTAGGTTGAGGGTCCTTCTTTGCTGTGGGACTCTTTTTTTGCTTATTGATCACATACATGTTGCCAGATTTTTGTGCAGCTTGCTTTCCTTCCAAAAACAGGTCTTGAAGGTTCTTACAACAACTCATGCCAAACTGCTGTCTGATGTGCGTGGGGAGATCATTGTAGAAGTCCAGTTGTGGTTCAGCCTCATCAAAGTTGATGGTGCTGGGGCTCAATCATGTATGTCTTCATAGGCTGCAATGTACTCCTTGACTGTTCCTGTCATTTTGAATGTTCTGAGTTCTGTCATGATCACAACATCAGAGTCTTTTATGGCAAATTTCTCCAGTAAGGTGGTTTCAAACATGTTCCAGTCTTTGTTGTGATCAGGGTATTGGTCAAACCATTTGGTTACAAAACGTGAGGCAGCCCCAGCAACGCGTAAAGCAATTTCACCTGCCCAGAGTTTGAGGGGGTAGCCTAATTGTGCAATCTTATTCTGGGTGCTTTGAATATAGATGTTGATATTTTCACGGCGTAGTCCTGAGAACATTCCAATTTCTTCTAAATGTAGATGTTGGAATATGATTTGGGTATTTTGATTGCTTCAGGAACTGGGGGCAGATTCAGGACTCCTTGTATACTGAGGATGTTGTATTGCTTGGTTGGTACAAGGATATTGTTGAAGAAAGTGAATCCTGTAGGGACATCCTGATCTTCTTTGTATTGTCTTCAGCTGGTGGGGTGTGCTATCTTCTGAGCTCTTTTCTTGAGAGGGATTTTTCCTTTAAGTTTTGTAGGTGTGGATAATGTAAGACTTCAGACTTTTTCAACAACAGCTGTAGTTGTATCAAAGCCTGTGCTCAACCATCCCCAACAAATTACTATTTCTCAATGATACAAAGGATGCAGTTAAAATTGAGACAATATTTTTATTGATGAGCCTAAACAGGAGGAGATTGAATTGCTTGGAATAATATAACTATGAGAGTTTTTATACCCAATTCTATGAAAAGGAGATGATAGGGGAATTATGATTAAGCGAGATTAACTCATAATTTATAAACATAAATATATTGTCAAAAGTAGGATTCTGAAAGCTGGAATCAAGGGCTTTTGGCTGACATTATTTTGGGCTGAAATGGTTCAGTATTCATGGAAATATAGACAACCAAAGATGATAAAGAAAAAATAAACAAACAATAAAACAGAAGTCTTGGCATAAATATCAACAAAATAGGAAATATCAGTTGAGACTTGAATTTTCAGTCCTGACAGATAACCTACCTGTGCTACCACTGTTGCGTATATACTTCTGAGAAGTATAATAAACAAGATAAAGGGGAAAATTAAGAATATAATGATAATTTATTGGATATGAGTCTGGAGTATTATATAGTATGATGGAAAGCCACATGCTGTCCATGTACGTCATGGAGGTCATATGGATTGTCCAGGTAGTTTTCTGCTTAGGACTCAAAATGTTTGATCCCTGTAATAGATGGGCAAATTATAAGAGTGCCACCAACTCAATGATTAGTCAGGGAATCATTCAGAGAGTTGTTGCAACCAAGTTTCCAGACTTGCCTGCTAACATATCTTACGATACACAGGGGGCGCTCAATGAGTTGCCCCTTGACGTATCTAACAACATAGATTAATATGATGGCAATATCAAATGGCGGGTACTCCATCCTAATTAGGAGTGCTACCAATTTGACTTGCTGATCCCAGCACAAGTTATTCCTTGGCTTCAAACCTTACTTGGAACTTCCCACTATGCCACCCCCTTGTGGCTTTCCCCATATGGTATATTAATCACAGTATTCTACAATAAACAACACCTTATTCTTGTTATTCTGTCCTTTCTATTGGACTGTTGTCTTCCCCAATTCCAAATACTGAATCCTAATTGGTTCAGTTGCAACAGTGGTAGCAGAAGTAGGTTTACAACCTACCTAAAACAAAATTCTCCCTAAGAAAGGACAGAGTATGGGCCGTATGGCTACTCCCCAACAAGAAACTTTCCTGCCAATCCCCAAGGGAGACATCCCCAACGGGTACATCATCTATCAAGACCATCTAGTTCTCACAAGGGTGTACAATTGGCTCTGCCTCAGGCAGCGTGATGCCAGCGTCACCCCACCTCAGTCAGACTTGTCCCAACGCATGCTCAACCTGCAGCTAGAATCCTTTGCAGGGGCGTCGAGGGGGCCAACATTGTCAGTTGGCTCCAATCTACTTGAACCTTCCTTGTATCTGTCAGGTTCCTGAGCCCAAGTGGGCCGCCACTGCGTCTGGTTGCCTCAAAGGGCCTGCTGCTATGTGGTTCACCAACTGGGCCAGTCAGGAACTTGACGTTACCTGGGTGGCATTCTGAGACGCCGCCAAGTCCTGCTACAGCAAAACCTTCTCCCCCATTTTTGTGGGGACTCCTCTTCTAGCAATCAAACAAACTGGGTCTGTTCCTGAGTATCTTGCCGCCTGGCAACAAGCTCTTGCTGCTGCCCCCAAAGCTGTGACCGACAGAAATGCAATGCTACTCACCCTCATCATCAATGGGTTAAAACCCCATATCTGCAAGTGGGTCCCCATAGGTTGCTGCACCTCCATCAATGACTGCTACAAGGCCATTGTGGAGGCTAACAACCAGGCCTCAATGGGCTTCCAATGTACCAGTGACGCTCCATCCCAACTGCATACAACACCTGGCAATGGCCATAATCAAGTGGGCCGCTGCCAGCCCCGTGAGCAGGATAATGGGACTAAACGCCCCCGCAAGGGGGGAGCTCCAGCTAGCGCAGATTGAGGATCAGGGAAAATCCTGGGGGTTGTAGCAACAAGAGGCCCTGCAACCCCACCTGACCCATCCTCTCAATCCTTGCTCGCAAAAAATCCCTGTGACTACAACATCCATGAAGTTGAAACCCTGGATGTCTTTCAAGTCCACAGTGACAACCCCGTACTACAAGCGAGCCACTCTCCAAATAAAGTAACACACTTATCCTATCCCTTCTGTTTCTGTGGGAACACCCACAAATTACTGGTAGATACTGGAGCCGGCCACACTATGGTGGACCAGGTGTTCACCAACTCCCAACAACTGGACCAAGTGCCTAGCAGGCTCAAGGCAGTACAAGTAGCTGACTCCCGCAGAGTTGCAATCACCCACAAGACAGTACCCTTCTCTGTGAGAATGGGGAACCTCCAGGTTAAGCTCTCTGGGCCAATCATGGCTGGGCTCAGCCACAACGTAATTGCTGGCCTCAACTGGCTTTGGCACAACTGTCCCTACATTGACTGGGATACCTCTGTCATCACCCTCAATAGAAATGGGGTGGGGTTCCAGATCTTCCCTGTGGAAATGAGCAAGTTACTCCATGATACTGTGTTTGTCAGAATAATGGAGACAGGCTCGTACAATTTCAAGGGGGGAAACTAGACTTTAATCAATTCTCAGTTAAAGTTATCCGCGCTGAACTATCTGTGGTCCCTCCCTTGACCTCCTCACCACCATCAGCGCTTGCTGCACTCCTTGAGGAGTACAAGGACGTGTTCAGTGAGACACTTGAACAACTACCTCCTCCCCAGGAGATCCAGCACGCTGTGCAACTCCAAGGATTGTTACCTAAAGCATAAACATTATACTGTCTTACACCAAAGGAAGATGAGACCCTCCACCAACACCTTGTGGACGCGCTTGATAAGGGCTTCATTTGCCCCTCGCTCTCTTCATACGGGGCGGCTGTATTCTTCATAGCCAAGAAGGATGGGTCCCTTTGCCTGGTCACAGACTACTGCACCCTAAATGAGGTGACAGTCAATAATAAGTACTCCTGCCGCTGATTGACTACCTGTTTGACATGCTTGCGGGTGCAAAGGTCTTTATTAAGATTGATCTCACTACAGGGTACAGCCAGGTCCGCATTGCACTGGGGGATGAGGCAAAAACTGCCTTCTGCACGCGCTACGGGTTGTTTGAGTGTTGGGTCATGAACTTTGGAATGACCAACACTCCTTCCACATTTGCCATGTTGATGAACAAAGCATTTGAGGAACTGATTGGAAAATGTGTGGTTGTGTACCTTGATAGCATTATTGTCTTCAGTCAAGATCAAACCACACACCTCCAACACTTCTGTGCTGTCCTTGACACCCTTCGGAAAAACCAGCTAAAAGCTAAACCCTCCAAATGCAAGTTCCTCAAGTCAGAGCTACTATTCCTTGGGCACACCATCTCTGCCCAAGGGATAAAGCCCAACCCTTCCAAAATCAAGGCAATCACCAGCATGCCGCCCCCCACTGATGTGGGCCAGGTGCAGACATTCTTAGGCATGGTTGCCTACGTGCACAAGTTCATTCCCAATTGCAGGGAACTAATTGCACCTCTCACTGAGCTCCTCAATACCAAACAGCGCTTTCATTGGACCCCTTTCAGAGATCAAGCCTTCAAAATGTTGAAACAAAGACTCACAACAGCACCAGTACTGCAGTTCCCCAATCAAACCCGTCAGTACAAACTCAAGACTGATGCCTCTGACAGAACCATAGGGGGCGTGCTAAGGGTGGAAACTGACAATGGTGTCTTCCTCCCCATGGTGTATGATTCCAGGAAACTTACCAACTCGGAACAACGCTATCCCATCCATGATAAAGAACTGGCAGCAATTGTGCACTGCGTTGAGAAGTGACACTGTTACCTGGAAGGTGCTACCTTCCCACCCCGCGTTCTGACAGACCACAAGTTGCTCCAGTACTTCAACACACAGTACCACTTGACACACTGCCAGGCAGGATGGGTTGAGCGTCTATCCCCTTACCAGTTGTGCATTGAGTACAAGCCTGGGAAGGAACTTGTCACAGCTGACGCCCTTTTGCGACTCTACATAGCGTCCATCACTGGGGACAATAGTTTGGACCCCAATTGGCCCATGCTATACCTCCGCCCTGAGGCAATTTGCTACGAGGGTCTTAACTCGGTAACCATCTCCAAGTTGAAGGACAACAAGAGTCAGTTCACCACCAATGCTGGTAACGTCTGCCGTTGGGCAGAGACAGGTGAGAAGACATCTTACATTCCCACCACGCAACAAGGTGACACAATATTGCACTACCACCAAACCCTGGGTCACATCAGAGGGTGTAACCTCTTTGAGATCATGAAACAGCAGGTTTGGTGGCTGTGCATGCGTCAAGACATCTTGGACCTCCTCAAAACATGTGTGCTGTGCAAAAAGAACACGTCCAAACCTGCACCCCCAAGTCTGTCCTGCCCATCAAGGCCATGGAACCCTTCAAGCAGTGGACCCTTGATATTGTGGGGCCACTCCCCAAAGACAGACTGGGGAAGAAGTACATTATCACTGCCATCAACTACTTCACTCACTGGCCAGTGGCCTGGGCAACAACTAACCACACCACCACCATCACCCACTTCATTGACAAGGAAATTGTGGCCCACTTTGGACGACCCAAATGTCTCATCACAGATGGCGGCCCTGAATTTGTTGGGCACATCATGAAGGCATACTGCGCCAAGAACACACTCCAACATGTAGTTACAACCCCCTACCATCCTCAAGCCAATGGCCACATGGAACAATTAAATGGCTCACTGGTCCAATTGATTGCCAAGCTCTCACAAGAGCACCCTAACACTGCATGGACTGAACACCTGCCTACCGCTCTACTTATCCTGCAAGCAAGAATCAACAGGGGCACAGGGTTCAGCCCCAGCACCCTGGCCTTTGGGACGCCTGACAGTCTGACAGGAGTTGAACAGGGAAAGCTACAGTCTAGGGTTCCCGAAAAGCCTCCCCTAGTAACAACCCTATCCCTAGACCAATGGTGTGCCAAAGCCCGGGAAATTGAACACAAGCGAATTGAGGGAGGGACAAAGCACCTCAAAGCTAGATACACCGTAGGTGACCCCGTCTACACCCTCAACCCCAATTCTGGCAAGTTGGAGCCCAACCACCTAGGGCCCTTCAAGATAGCTGCTGTCTATGACAATCATACCTATCAACTCAAAGACGCCCAAGGGAATACCAAGAAGCTTCATCATGATTGCTTGCGCCCCTGCCGCGCCATCCCCACACAAAGGCTGTTCGTGCGGACCTTCCCAGACCTTCCGCAGACTCCGGTCTTGGTGTCTGACGACAAGCAGGGGGCAAGCGGGGGTGTTGCAACCAAGTTTCCAGACTTGCCTGCCAATGTATCTTATGATATACAGGGGGCGCTCAATGAGTCGCCCCTTGATGTATCTAACAACATGGATTAATCTGATGGCAATATTGAATGGCGGGTACTTCATCCTAATTAGGAGTGTTACCAATTTGACTTGCTGATCCCCGCACGAGTTATTCCTTGGCTTCAAACCTTACATGAAACTTCCCACTATGCCACCCCCTTGTGGTCTTGTGGCTTTTCCCATATGGTATATTAATCACAATATTCTACAATAAATGATACCTTATTCTTATTATTCTGTCCTTTCTATTGGACTGTTGTCTTACCCAATTCCAAATACTGAATCCTCATTGGTTCAGTTGCAACAGAGTCGCTCAGGGAATTACTTTCCCGAGAGGGAGTAATCAAAAATGTTGTGACATAAATAAAAATCTGTAAAGATTTCTAAGATGAATATGTTTTTTGATTGGATAGCCATCGGTTGTCTGTTAAGATGTTTGTACTCTATTCTAGGATGTAGAGGCTATACATCCTGGTGGATATTGTTTTTTTATGCCTATAAAGTTTAACTTGCAGTTTACTCTAACTTTGTTTCTGTTTAGCTCTTCTCTTGGTAGCTTGTCAGAATCCCAATTGGATCTTAATATATTCTGTAACAACCCTGATCTTTTTCACTTGTTGTAACTAGTCTTTTTGTCTGTGGTTTGGATTATGCTGTTTGATTTTTGATATGGTTTTGTATTTTGTAAGGGTTTGTTGCGTTTCTTGCTTGGCCTTTCTTTCACCAGATCGCCAAAAGCATTTGCATTACTCGCAGTCTGGAACTCACCCAAGTTGGGCTTGTTTAAGGTTGAGTTTATTTTGTTTACAGATGACTCAATTTTGCTTATCCTCACGGCTTTGAAAGCTGATGTATGCTTATGAACCCGCCTGGAACAGGAATTTGGCTGATGGCATTGCTGGGATAATAGGAAGGATCGTGTTTCCTCTAAGAACCCATGTACCCTAGCTATCTGTAACCGTATTTTCCGTGCTATTAACATTGTCTTTCCTATGCTGCTGTTGGTGATGCTTGGAACCAGCTTCTATTGCCCGTCTACTTTGGTGTTGTGGATTGAGGTGATGATTCAAATTAAGTATGGCGAGGGGAGAGTTCAAAATCAGTCATCTCAAAGGAAGGTGCTACCAGTGACATGATGGCTTGCAGAGTTCTAGGGCTATATGGGCCCTTGGTCGGGGTTATAAGGCTTGGCTGTGGCCATGATAGAAGTTAGGTTATGCTTACTACAGGTGGTGTAAGAGAGTACTTAGCTTCAGGGTTTGAATGCTTTAGCAAGGTTGTGCTGGGAATTAGCTTGGAAAGCCTCTGCTAACCCTACAGTGTAGGAAGTAAAAGTTGCAGTATCCTAGGAGATACTGTATTAACATAAGAGGTAGTAAGTAATACGTGTTTGGTCCATTAAAAGAGGGAACATAGAGTTCAAAGAACTTTCCCATTAAGTATTAGAGACTTATTTGCTGTGCTTGACTGAGTTAACAAGCTCCCAGAACATAGATGAAGTTGAGGATAATTAAGATTGACTGCACTTGTGGATAAGACTAGATTTAGCTACTTGTGAAATCCAGCTAGAGTTATTACGATCATAGTGTTTGCAAGCAAGGGATTTATAAATAACAGGGATTACTAAGACTCGGTTGTACAGACAGGGTTAGTTTATTAAGCTTTATAATACAAAACAAAGCAAGTGACAATCCAGTCTTGCGAGCCAAGCCAAGCCAAATGAAGTGAAGCTAAGACCTTTTGAGCCCGCAAAAACGTTCGATGCGGGGGTAAATTCTAGAGCGTCTACTATGGATAAACAAACAGTTAGGCATTTGGGGAGATCAGTAAGTCTTTGGGAGGCACCGGCGGTCTTATGTCGCTTTCAGGGCTCACGATAGAACTCAAATCTTCTGGTGAACTGTTGGATTGAAGAGACTCAGTGGATTTCGTCATCAGCCTCATGTTGTTAACGATGCGAAGTTTTTCATAGGCACGCTTGACAATAAGATGAGCATTGAAACCTTCGCGAATGTTTTCCACGATATTCTGGTCTGATGCGGTTATTCCAGAAAACCAAGGATGCTCAAGGGCCTCCTTTGCTGTTAGACGTTCGATGGGATCACTCTTTAGAAGCAAGCTAATGAAATTCTTGGCTATTAAGAGTCAAAACAAATTCAAACAGTTTCACCAACCCTCTTCAGAAATACCACTCCAGCGACGAGGATAAAACTTGTAATCCTCATCAAGCATAGCCTTAACAAGCTCGTGAACATTTTCCGAATTTTTCTAAATGGATTTGTGCCACTCAAACTATCAAACCAAAATAAGCCTCCAACTAGCTTAAAATACTTACAGAAGAAAAGCTATAATCCTAAAAGGACATTAGTACTGATATATAGCAGGAAATACCCAATGGCCCACATGTCGACAGGTTTTCCATACTTCTGCCTTAGAATTACTTCAGGAGCTAAACGAAATTAACAACAATCAGCGCAAGTTTCATACCGACATAACCACGAGAGCCACATACTGTCGACAAAAGATCCTCTTCCTTTTCTAAAACATTCGATATGCTGCAAAAATAAAAGTCAGCCGCCAACAAGGGTTAGGGTTTACCCGAAATCAGTTAACATGAGGCGAGAATCTTCGGCTTCTGTCTCAAACAGCAGATTCTCAGGTTTGATATCTTAAAAAATTAGAATTATACTGAGCTCAACGCTACCTCGATGCACTACCCCACATTCATGAAGATATGCTACGGCTTCAACTAACTGAAATATCAAAGGAATCGCATCGCGTTCACTAAATTTTCCTCTACGAGCCAGGCGCTCAAACAGCTCTCCGCCCTGGCAGCTATTGACAACTTTTAGAGTTGGAAATAGGAAACACTTACAGTCCAAAAACGAGGTAAAATTTATCCTTTGATTCAAACCATTCTCTGAAAGGAACTACTCCCTTGTGCTTAAGGAGCTTGTTTGCCTCCAGCTCGCGAAACACAAGCTCCATTCTGGATTTCATGATTTTCTTGAGGATGACTTTGACAGCAACCTCTTGTTTGGATTCTCTATGAATAGCACGGCGTACTATACCAAAAGAACCTTGACCTATGAATAATGTAAATATTCAAATTTTGGGAGATGGGTGCGGTATATACAAGAATCAAAGAAAACTGCAAGCCGAAAAAATAAAGTCTCTGAGCTGAGGGAATCCCGCAGAAGCTTAGTTAAGAGAACTGGTACCTATAACATAGCCCATCTTATAATCTTTCTTTTTCTCATAAGAGAGGGGTTGGGGAGCTAACAGGTGTTGAAACTTTTCTATAACTTCGTTCATGTTGGTGACTTTTCTAAAGAAACAAGGGATTTCAAAAACCCCTAGTTTAAATACTCGATGCCCTGGTATCTACTTGAAGAATCGGGATTAGTTTGGATGGTTTCATTTAGCCGCTCCTTGGCAAGGGTTAGACTAAGAATTTTGTGTTTGGTTTGGCTAGCATTTTATATAGTGATCTTATTAATAACTCCACCCTTATAAATATGCATTTAATATAGTCAAGCAAGGTGACTTTCCCTCTGCCCTGTCTTTGGGTTTGGACTTGGGAACACTAAATATTTATATAGCTGATCCAATTCCTGAGATTTCTTACGCCCTCTATCTATTTTTGCTAGATTGGCTAAATAGTTTAGCCAATCAAAGTGCACCAGGCTGGTTATGAATTTATATCATTATCAACCCAGCCATGTGGACTTAAAAAGATTGTTAATGACAAGTCGATGTTTTCACATCCTGGGCTACCACAGGTAAATTATACTGCTATATTAGAAGCCTAACAACCAAAATGACGCAACATAATGATAAATTTTGTTGGGCTATTATTTAAGTTGGCAAAAAACATATGACATAATTGTAAAAACCAATACATCAAAATCAATGTACGACGATCAACGTACAGTATTGATCATTTCTGACAATAATTCATAAGTCTAGAACCCCATATAATATAGCATATTGGGTTGTCTAGAATACATGATACTTTTTAAATAATTAAAAGATTCTATTGGTCTGCCACAGTTGAAACTGCAATTATGAGGCAAAGTGTAATCTACTATTACATAGTTATCTTGAGCTAGCAGAACTCTTATTTGTGCGCATGATTTGTGACGTACAAATCAATTTCGCCACGGACATATGATTTCAGTCAAACTACATAATATATCTTTTAGAAGTAACTTTTTAAAGGGAGGTGAAAAGGAGTCTCGGACAAGGCTTTATTCAGCACTACGTCCACTAAAGGCCAAGCGCACTTCTTAAATCACCCGTTCTAATTAGAAAGCAGGGATGGTTTGACTTGCATAGACTAAAAACTTATTAGAAAAGGGCCGCTGTGGACTGTTGAGCCGCATTCTAAAGCAGCCCATAAAGCCTTTATTAGAAGTCAGTTAGATCAGCATTTGCCATAAGCACAGAGGTAAGTATTTTCACCCCATCCATTCAAAAGTACATTTAAATTAGTGCATATATCAAAGATGGTAAAAATCAAGAGCTTTAAGAGGTCACAACTTTCCGAATAAATATTTTTTAAAAATTTGGTATAATTGTTATTAAAAATTCATTAAGCTCGATTAATTTTCTCACTCTTAATCCTAATTAGGGCTGCTTCGGTCAGTTTCTGGATCCTGGCCACTCTTCTATCAAAGATTTATTTAACAAGGTTTAAATATAATTAATTCATTTTAGCTGTAGCGGCCTAGAGCCGAAAGCTAGCCTAGGCTGAGCCGAAGCATCCCTAATCCTAATCGAAGCCCCTTTAACGTCTTCTCTACAGTGCTCCTGAAAACTACCATATTGACTCCTAAAACTTATTTTTGCTTTGGGGTAGTAGAAAATCCGAATTTTTTATAGACCTAACCCAGTTTACTTTTAACGGAGAAAACACGTAATATGCTCACTTTGCCAAGGCCAGGAAAATTAGAACCATCTTTCTCAAGCTTGCACCAATGTTATCTACATTTCATTATAACAGCTTTCCAAGCAGCGTATTCCAGATGATATAGCTCCCAATCTTGTCGCATTGAAAATAAATCCCAAACTAAAATCCACTTTGGATCGATCTGATGAAAACTCAAATGCCCAATCGGATTGCAACTAGGGATGCTTCGGCTCAGCCTCGGCTAGCTTTCGGCTCTAGGCCGCTACAGCTGAAATGAATTATTTTTATATTTGAACATTTTAAATGAATATTTGATATGAGTGGCCAGGATTCAGAAACTGATCGCAGTTGCCCAGGGCTTGGTCGAAGCAGCTCTAATTGCAGCTCCAATACATGCAAAAGATCAATTCGGAAATGAGAATCTTTATTGATAATAGTCTATATAGCACCTTGGTCCAAGAACCATCAGAGACCTAATGGGCGGCAAAGAGCTCCAATCAACCTTAGGTTAGTATTGGAAGGGCAAGGTTATGAAATCATATTCTCAAGCAAGGCTTTACAGTTGCTGCAATGCAAGAATAAGAACATAACTGTAATATCCTCACATTTACATGGGTAAAAGCTCACAGGGTAAGATCTAGAGTCATGCTAGATAGAGAACTTAGTTCATCAGTTCTGATGACAAGCAAGAGTGAAACAATGAAACTTTGCATTCAATCCTGATTAGCAGCAACCCCCTGGCTAACTACATCAATTAAAGTTGGGTGGGCCACAGTTGGCCTATTTTCTGCTGTGACCAATCAACATCTAACATGCACTGTGATGTGGCGTTTGGAGCAGGTCACATCTCACTCCAAGGTTAGGGCTGCAGCAGGCCATTTTAGGGGGCAGGAATCTGTTCCGCCAAGCAATTTTCTTCCAACCAACATTAAACACATTGGCTTTCCATCCCTCCAACTAAATACAGTAACCTCCTTAATTAATGGGTCAACAGCATTTTTTAAGATAATGCAAGATTTTAAAAATCAAAAATGAGTAACAATAGTATGAAAGATGCACCACAAAATTTTACACAGGGCTTTTAAAAAATATGCAAAAATAGAAGCGAAACAAATATAAAACAAAACCAAAAATAAACATTATTGTACAGTAGTTTTCAAACCTGCTGGGATAAACATATATTAGTCGGTTTAGAACGCATGGGTTCAGTCACAAAACAAATTTCAACTTGATAGATCAGCAACTGCGGTGAAGTCAACTCCCTGGTACTCGGCACTTTGTCAAGTACCAGGGAGTCGAGTGCTGCATATGTGAATATATTAGTATTTTTGGCTTAACTGGTTTTAAGCTAATTTTTACTAGTAATATAGGGGTTTGAAACCAAAAACTGAGATTAAATTTACTCAAATATGACTACATTTAATAATTCAGTTAGCTAAAAGATCAATTTAAGAGGCAATTTATATGTAAATTTATTAATAAAAATGAAAAAACCTGTATTCAACACTCTAAAAGAAAAAGTGGTCAGTTCAAAACTTTTTAAGCCAAATCTGTATTTTATTAATAAAACACATATGTGCTTATATAAAATTTGTTATTTACTATTATATTTTTATTATTAGTGTCTATAGTTGTTATTTAAGCTCTCAAGCACCACTATACTGGATTTAGTGGTATAGACATTAATCAAATACCCCAATTGTTTTACATTATGTCATTTATGGGTTTATGAATTAAGTGGTGCCACATAAATCAAGCCCAATTTATTAAGAGATTTCATATGTAATTTATAAAATACGGAAACTTGACTCCCCTTTTGTTCAACTCTATCCACTTGCCACCTGATCAGTTTTGGATTTAACTAATCAAAGGCTTGGAATTATGGCTAAATTAATAAGTGGCGCACTATGAGCATCACTCAACACTTTAACTTGGGGATTAGTACAGAGAGCTTCTTAATGTTTTAACCAACACTATAGTAAATAATTCACTCCCAGCTTCTCCCAGCATAACTTAAACACTAATAAACATCTTCTCATTCATTTACCTTTTTAACTTAAGTTCTATTTTTTTATTTTTGAGCATATGAAACTGCCTTGCTTTTGGGTTAACTTTTGAACCTGTTTTAAATTAAAGCAAGTTTTATATGTTAAAAACATAGTAAATTTGATCTTTCTGCTTGACTCTGGGAAACTCAACAGTGAGAATTCAGCTTTTCCCAGCTGATCAACAGTGCCAGACTCAACACTTTACTATGTTTTGATTTTTTAACTCCCAATAAAAAATTCCACATAATAATTTTTTTCAATTATAATCTACTACTCTTCCTTCTACTCCCCATATAATTTTTATATACTTTTTTTGATTTTTAATTATACTTTTACATTGATTTAGCACTAAGATGTTATGCTGAACCTAACATCTTTAAGGCTTCATCATAAAATCACTTATTTTCTATGTTTTAACCTTTAAATCTATACTTTGAGTTTCTATTTTGCTTCTATTTACTTTGTTATGATTTTTTTTCTTGATAAATAAAAAGTTATTTGCATAATTTTTATTTAACTTTTACTTTGCTTTACCTCTGTGTTTCATATCTTTCATACTGTTTTATTTAAAAAACTAAACTTTCCTTTAGACAAGATCAAACAAGAACAATAAGCCTATCAAGCGCCAAGCCTCCAAGGGCTTTAAAGAACCAGCCACCACCCCCAAGCGTGTCAAGAAGCCTGCAGAGGCAAAGTCTCCTACTGTCAGGAATATTTCTGACAACACTTTGGTTCAGGACAATATTTTGTGCTTAATCAAATGTGATAAACAGAATAAAAAATGGCAGCAGTTCCCCCTTTTTGGGGAAACTGCCGCAAAAAGTTGAGGCCAGGAAACTGAAATTAAAAATAAGTTTTTTAATTTGGAGGGGTTTTATACCCCGCCCGCGCGCGCCTGCCCCCAGCCAGCCAGCCCACCCACCCACCCACTCCTGCCAGCCAGTCCCCCACCCAGGCTGCCAAATGGGGAAATTGATAAATGGGAAAACCCAAAAATGCAATTTCCCCAAACCCAAATGGAGGGGGAACTGCTGCCCAAATTTGGAATTTGTCAAATTTGGGAGGGGCTGACAAGCTGCTCAACCCATCCATTCCTGCATTAACTGCAGAATCCAAAATTGGATGCATGAAAACATCCAATGATACACCAAGCCAATGCAAGCCCAGAAGTAACAATTCATTGCCTGCACACCACTACCAATTCCCCTCCCAAAAGGGAATTCCAGACAACACCAAGTGTTTGGGATTCCCTGTCCAGTGTTTTACTCTATTCATGCCACCACAAGGATGATAGTATATAATAAAGCCAATTCACTTGATGATAGTTTGTGCTATCATTAAGTGAAATTACCCCTCAATAGTATCACATAAATCAATCAGAACTTTATCCTACAAGAAAATTAAAGACACTAAGCTTTGTCTGCCCTTTCCTAGGATCAGAAGATGAACCATTTAATCTTCTCAGCTGTACTCACAGCCTGCCTAGGGATTGTGGGCCACCAATACAATCACCAGCATGGGCCATACAATAAACCACCCAATGAGTACATCTACAAGGAACCAGTGCAGCTAAACTCCTCCAAGCAGTACTCCTGGCCCACACTGGTGTTGCCCCACTCCACCCAGTCTGTAGCTATATACACATGTGTATACTACATACTTACATATTTTGCCGGTAATTTTGGAAGATATAATGTATACACCAAGGTCTTCAGATGGATGATGATGGTCTACCCCATTGTGACAGTGCTCACAGGATTCCAAGTTGCCAACTTGGTACCTTATTTTGCTAAAATACTCCCCTAATTGTTGGGTCTTTACACCTACTCCATCTCCCCCACCCCATCTCCCCCCCTTCATCTCCTCACACTCCTCCCCCCTTCACCATCATCTTCCACTTTCCCTTCACCTTCCCCCAAAAATTCCTCCCACAATAAATCTGATGGTGATCTTACCAACCACTCCCTTTACCACTCAGAGGCCAACTCTGAGCCCACTAAGGAGCACCATACCAAGAAGGCAAAGGCTGCCAAGGAGCCCACCTCTTCTTCTGGTAATAAAAAAGAGGCATCCAAGCAGGCCTCAAAGAACCTTTCCCCTCCCCCTACTGATGGCTCTTTCCCCCCTCCCTCATCTGACCCACAAGATGAGCCTGAGGAGTACTCCAAGAAGTTCAAAGCTTCTAGTCACGTGGCTTGGGATCCACTGGCCATCCACAACATCTGCAATGTGGACAGAGAGTCCAAAGTCCCCAAGCGCTTCCCCTGTTTTTCCTCATCATGTCTGTAAAGAGTGTCCCTGGCTACGTCACTGTTGCAGATCCTGAATGGATTAGACAAAAAGCTGTCCATCTAGGGATTAAGCGATGGAACAATCACGCGGTTGCGCTATTGCATCCTATTTCTACTAGTGATAAAGACGTTTTAAACGCCCCTAAAACAGGTGTTCAATTTGCCTTTCAAACGTGCACAAGGCACAGACTTCACTTCCGGGATTATAAATAGAACAAAAAAGTTATTTATATCTACCTCCTTAAGGAAAGCCGCAAGAAAGCGGTCATTCTCTTGCGCAAGACTTTTAGCTGTGTCAACCCACTCTCCTCCATTTGGAAAGTTTTTCTGTCTGTGCCTCCCTGCCTCTGGTGGCAATTCCCCCACCTCACACTATATAAGCACAATACTATCTAAATAAATACCAGTTTTGTCTATACACCTTATTATTCTTCTGTCCTTCATAGGCTGTCACTATATCATCAACAGGTATAGTATTAAGAATTAAGGTAACTGACTAACTGTTTGTAGAAACTAGCAACCCTTTGCTGCAACTTTTACGACATTGGCGCTCATGTCTCACAACACCAACAGCCCCCACCCCCGCGGTCCTTTCAATGAGGAGGGAGGAATGCCCCTGGCCTAGTCTCCTGCCACTGCTTCTCCTTACCATCATGCACCGGCCTTTACTGATGCTAATGCCCATGCTGGGAAAAGAGCAGGCGCTCCCTATGATCTGCCAAACCTAAGCCAATTCATGCCAGAACATCAACGCCCCCAAGCTATTGTTTTTGGTCAACCACTGCTCCTACAAGCCCCTGCCCCCTTAGAGATGGACGCCAACTCTTCACCTTCTGAGGATGCCATCTGTAATGCCATACACACCATGGATGCTGGTGCTGCTGGCAATGGTTCTTGCTCTGAACACCTGACCATCCAGCAGCCTTCTGCTGAAAACGCCTTGGGTTGCTTTCAGAATCTCTCCCAGTTCAATCCTGACCAGCTCCGCTGTGACCTCCGTACTGTTGAACATATCAAGGAATACCTACACCAATTTGCCCATCCTGCTGTATGCCACAACCAAATGCACCTGGGCTGCATCCAAAGCCTACTGCATGACCAGGGAATACTGGTATCTAACCAACAGACGTTCCTCCAGATTCTGTACTCTGAGTTGGGCAATACTTTCACCACTGTCAATCAGTATCTTGCCAAAGTCACCAACACACAGAACACCATGCTCCACTGGGTTAATGCCATCAAAGCAGGTATAGCTAAGCTAGTTTCAGTGCATGTGGTACAGACTCTCACCATTCAGGGTGTAGACGCCAATTGGATTAGTGTAGTTACTAAGCACATGCTGGAGACTGGCCCCATGGTTTGAAGCCTGACTCATGAGGTGGAAGTCTTAGCCTGCCGCCTTGCCACCATCCCCTTGTTCACCCTCACTTCTGCCACCACCAACAACTCCCGTTCTAGCGCCCTTCTTGGTCAAGACATCCTTGAGCTCTTTGATCACTACAAGAAGATGCAGATGGAATTTGTCCAGCAGAGTGCCGATCTTGCCTTCCTGTTTGATGGCTACCACACTGTGTCAGAACTTCAGGATAGTCTCAAACTCTGCCAATTGCATGAAAGAGCCAACAGCCAGACCCAAGTCAGGAAGGACAAGGAAGTAATAGCCTTGCTCCAAGCTGAGCTTGTCACCCACAAAAAGCGCATCACCTCTCTGGAAGATGAATTGGATATCACCTGTCAGGAGAACAAGGTCTACCAAGATGAGCTGGACAAGCAACGACTTCTCCTGGACGCCTTCCAGAGCCAATTGAATAGGATGGACAGTAAGATTATGGCCGTCAACTTAAAGGCTATGCCCATCAACTCCAAGAGTCACCATAGTCCACTGAGGTCCTCTAGTCCTGAGTTCTATCATAGCTATAAAAGCAATGAGGACCACACTCAGTTGGCTCCTAACGCTGTACAAGTATTAGAACCAGTACTGGAGTCTGAGGATGACGTCCTGGCCACCCCTGAAGCTTCTGGAGCTGCTCAAAACAGAGAAGGTGAACGCAAAGCCCAGCAAGAGGAAAATTGTTGCCGCGCCTCTGAGACTAGGTTTGCTGCCTCCACTCTCAGCCGTTCCCGTCTCACCTGCTCTCCAGTGAGGATCACAACTGCTCCCCTCCAACATGGCTCCAACAACTTCAAGCCCGTCAATCTACCCAAGTTTGACCGCAAGAGCAATGTGGCCATGTTCTTACGTCTGTACCAGAGCTCCATGTATGGCGCAGACAATGTCATGAGGGACTCCACAATCATCAACTGTCTGGATGCTTAGACTCAAACCATTATCTTGCCACGTCTCTCTGAGAATGGCTGGACTTTTGCCAACGTCTCCAGAGCCTTGACAGAAGAATTTGGTAGCCAAGAAGCACTCCTCAGTTGTAAGAGGGACTTTTCTGACACCAAGTTAAAGGTGGGGGAAACCCTAGAAGACTTCACTTCTAGGTTCTACCTTGAAGCTCAAACTCTGTTATCTATGAGTGCAGTGCAGTTTATTGATGTGCAGTCAGCAATCCTTAATGCTGTACGTGTCAACCAGGAACTATCTCTGGCCCTTAAGTCAGGCATTTACAATGCTTACACTGTACCAGATTTGATCTGCCTCCTATGCACCTACAAGGAGGAGTTCAAAGTCCCTCTTCCTGAAGGCCGCCCTTGCCAGCAATCTGAGCATAGACCCCGCCTGGCAGTCAAGATGCCCAAGCCTTCTGACAAGGTTGGGCCTGCTCCAGTCAACAATGGCCCCCGTACTTGCTTCAAATGTGGTATGGCTGGCCACTTCTCTTGGGAATGTAGGAATCCACACCAAAAGATCCATCATGTAGGAATGAAGGACACTGAGGAGAACTACACCAAGGACGCTGATATTGAGGAGGACAATAAGGACCAGTCAAAAAACTACTAAGCAGCCAGGACAAGGAGAAATCCTTGGCTGCCTTTGTAATTTTGACACCCTCATCTCCCCCCATACCACTGCCCCCTGACAAACCAGATCAGAGGCCTGCTGCCTTGCCATTCTCTGGGACCAACCCTAACAATGAACCTTCTCTGATTGACTTCAACTCCCAACCAATACATGAGGATGTGGAGTCTGACGGAGTTCAAGAGGACCTCCTCCATTGAGTCCTCACTTTTAACACACAAACTCATTGGACTACACTTTTCCCTGAGGTGGTTATTCCCCAAATAGCTTGGAGAACAGTATCCTTACCCTATGCTGAACAACTGGCTCAACCAGGTGTTGAAGTCACTCATGAGGAGAACAGTGCTGAACAACTGGCCAAGCTGCTCTGCACAGTAAACGTCTCAGCACCACTAGAATCCCTCAAGGAAGTAAGCCCAGCTGTGGGAGCTGCCATGGCTACCTTCCTGGAGAAGTTCAAAGGACTAAGCGTACACCAGGTCTCAAAGATTGTGGAGATCAGAGAGGACCACCAGGATTGCACCTATATCAACCTGGTAGTGAACAAGACTCATGTCTGGGCTGTACTGGATACTGGTGCCCCTGGAAACATTATATTCTCTTGGCTGGTTAAGAAGTTTAAGCTGGCACCGGACTTGGCCTACCATGAAGAGTTTGGTACTGCTGGGCCACTGACCACTAGAGAAAAAGGAGCCTATTATTCTCTCCCTCTTTGCTTTGGGAAGCTAATGGTCACTGCTCCTGCTATAGTCCTGGAAAACAACAGCTATGATATTCTTATTGGGACTAGCTTCATGGTTCAGTATGGCACTGTGACTAACCATGGAGACCATACATTTGGAATATTGGGCCATTCCATACCCATGTTCTATCATGGTGATCACCCATCTGACCTGCCCTTACAACGCTTGCACTACATCAATCTGGAGTATGCCAACAGAGAGCTTCCATGTGCTTATACGCTGCGTAGTAAGAAGGTCAAGGTGCTACCTCTCTCAATTGGGGAAGCCAAGGGTATCCCAGTCTACGCCTCTTGTAATGTGACAATCCCACCTGGCGCCCAGGTGATCCACAATAAAGGCCTCTTGCTGGCTCTACCAGCTGGCACTCATGGAGAAATCTTTGGCATCCCTAATGCCTCCATAATAGAACCATGGGTTGCGCCAGGCATCCTCATGCCAAGTGAGAAGGAGGTACTCATACTCTTGGCCAACATGAGTCGTGAAGCTATGGTTGTCGCCAAACACCAACTTCTGGCTTATATACAACTGGAAGAGCATGACAACGTGCAGGAGACTGCCCCCTTTGCAGACTTCTCTGAGTTGGGTCTACCCTGTGAGCAACCACTGGTGCTATCGGTCATAAGCCGCGACTCTCTATCCGGCCTCTCTGAAGAGCAGAAGGTTCAAGCTATGGATCTCTTTGCCCAGTATAAAGATGTGTTTGGCAAGGATGATTATGACCTGGGCAAGGCTGCAGATGCTGCACATCATATTGACACTCAAAGCAGTCCACCTATCTGCTCCAGACCTATACGGCACAGTCAAGCCAATCATGCCGTGGCTAACAAAGAGCTTCAGAAGCTATTGGGATCTGGCTTACTGGTCCCCAGTAAAAGCCCTTGGGATTCCCCTCTCCTGATTGTCAAAAAGAAGGATGGCAGCAACTGTGTGGTGATTGACTACCATTGACTGAATGCTGTTACAAAGAAGGATTCATATCCCCTCCCTTGTATTGATAATACCTTAGACCAACTGGGTGGCACCAAGTTCTTCAGCACCATGGACCTTATCAGTGGGTACTGGCAGATTGACCTACCCCCTGATGACAAGAAAAATGTGCAATCATCACTGACCAAGGGCTATTTCAACCCACAAGGATGCCTCAAGGTCTGTCCAATGCCCCAGCTACCTTTCAACAATTTATGGATGCAGTGATGGGCGACCTCAAACTCACCATTGTCTTGGTCTACCTGGATGACATTAATGTATTCTCCTGAACCTTTAATGATCATCTACGACACTTGTAGGAAGTCTTTCAGAGGTTACTTGAAGCTAATCTCAAGCTCAAGCCACGCAAGTGCAACTTCTTTAAGGAGCACCTTGAGTTCAGTGGGTTCATTATTAGCCAAGATGGACTCCGCCCTATACATCTGAAGGTGGAAGCCATTGAGCAAATGCAGATCCCAGCCAATAAGTGGGACATGCAGGTCTTCCTGGGGATGATTGGGTACTACCGCCGCTTCATCCCCAACTTTGCATCCCTGGGTGACCCCCTTTTCAGCTTCTCCAAGCTGATAAGGAATTCTTCTGGAGCCCAGCGTGCCAATCTGCCTTCAATGCTCTCAAAGGAACACTTACTGCAGCTCCTGTGCTGGCCCACCCTGACTTTGCCAAGCCATTTGTGGTTCATACAGATGCTAGTCTGACAACAATTGGGGGTATTCTCTCAACTGGACTCCAACAGACTTGAACACCCTGCTGGATACTGCTCACGTACGCTTAATGTTCACAAGAGGAACTACACTGTCACCAAACAAGAGTGTCTGGCTGTGATATACTCCTACCAACAGTTCAGAGTCTATCTCCATGGGGTACATTTCACAGTTGTAACAGAACATGCCTCCTTGCAATGGCTGAAGACCCTCAAGGACCCCGAAGGACGTCTGGAGTGTTGGGCCATTAAACTTCAGGCTTATGACTACAAGATTATTCATCAAGCCGTGGCAGCTCACCATAATACTGACTGTCTCTCCCGCTTTCCCACTGTTGCCTTAGTATCCCCCATGGCTGACATTCTCTATGACAAGCTTATGGAGGATCCTTCTTTGTGGGGAGAGGAGCCGTTAGAGATACAGAGGGCTCTCAAGAAGTTAGCTGTTGATACCAAGGTCTCTAAGGGACAACTCCTGAAGCTTTGTGGAGACTCTTGGCTACCCTACATATGCCCATCCCTATACATGGACTCAGTGGTGGCCGCTCACAAGACTACTGGCCATGGTGGCATACAGAAGACGTTAGCTCTGCTACAGCAGCACTGCTTCTGGGAAGGAATGCAGACTGACGTAGTGGATACGCTAGCCAACTGTCATGACTGCAACATTAAGAGGCCTAAGGTTGCCAAGTTTCAACACAGACTGGTACACCCTGGGTTTGCCTTCCACACTGTAGCCATTGACATAGTGGGCCCCCTGCCAGCTACCAACAGTTGTAACAAGTTCATCATTATGGCGGTTGACCATCTGACTAAATGGGTAGAAGCCAAGGCAATTCCCAACAAATATTCACTGGTGACAGCCACATTCATCCTGGAGAATATCATATACAAACATGATTGCCCCCAGATCCTGCTGACAGACAATGGTACCAACTTCACCAGTTATATCATCCCCTGCCTCAATCAACTGATGGGAACTTATGGGACACTATCCACTCCTTATCACCCACAGACAAATGGCATGGTAGAGTGCACTAATGGGAGCCTGGTCCAGATGCTCTGGAAGCTCAGTCATCAACATGAGACTGAATGGGATACCTTCCTTCCTGCGGCCACCTTTGCATACAACATTGGGTACCATCAGGCCACTGGCAAGCCGCCCTTCCAACTGCTCTACGGCTGGCAACCAGGACTTCCCCTTTACTATATTCCTTGGTAAAGCCCAGCATGGCTGTGTCCCCAGAAGCGTACCTCAACAAGCTGGTTCAAACCCTTATTTGCTTGCAATCAGAGGCCTACACCGTAAACTTAAACCATAAGTTGCAAGACCTAGAACAAGCTGCATCCAAACGCCCTGCCTTACCCACTTACCTGGTAGGAGACTCAGTCTACTTCTTCAGCAATAGAGGGTACAGCCGCAAATCCAAACTGGCCTCCCTTTGGAAAGGTCCAGTTCAAGTTATCCAGAAGACTGGCCCTAACTCCTACACCCTTAAGGAGCCCCATTCTGGGCAATTGATCACTAGAGTACACACTCAGTATATGCATGCTGCTCCTAGTGACCAAGAGTAAGCCCCAATGAGGACAATAACCTGAAAAAACAAAAGCCTAGTTAAAAAATTCCATGGGTTGTTGTCCTGTTTGCAATAGTGTTTTACCAAAGTATGAGGAATAAGAATAAAAGAACAAGGTGTTTATTGGAGACTGACAAGACTCTTCCAGTACCGCACCAACTGTTCTACCACCTGAATGTCAGCCAAGAAACACAACTGGTTGCCTACAGATCCACAAAGCCAATGACCAAGGATTGGGCAACAAACCCCCACCAAGCAAGACACACAATTGTCCCCATGTCCACAGGAAAGGCGACCCCCAAGAAGATAAAGTCCCACAGAAGACTCTCGCAAAGAGCTTACTCTACTGGGACCTGACCACCCACCCTGTAGAATAAGGATAAGGCCCACTCAAGGAAGACCCCCATGTTCTCCTCCCACTTGGAATCACAGCAGTTGGTTCCTCAAAGAACAAGGTTGCCATCCATCACCATTGGCACCAGATGGGCAGTCCCCTCCACTGTGTATGACTTCAACACTTCCTGGAAGGCTTGTCAAAGACGTTGCTCAAAGTTTTCAGAGGTTTTCCAACTGACTGGTTGAGCGTCAATAACCCCAGGTGTTGCCCAAGCGCAAAGGACTGACTTCACTATGTTGGATACCGTCCCCTGTTGCAAGACTGAAAGGCCTTGACCCCCAAATTGGAATTCCTTCAGCTGAGCCTCCAAGTATTCTTCTGCCGCCTGCATGGAGAACCACCAATGGATACTGTTACCCCTTTGCAACCCAGTTCCTGGCACCTCCCTGGGCTCACTCAAAGCTAGGAACAGCGCAGCAAACAATGGGTCTGTCCCCTCTAAGGCCAGCTGAGGCACCAGTAGCTGATCTAAGTGAACTCCCAAGTCCAGGTAGCTGCCGTCCACATCATACAGGATTACTTGCTTCCCTGCTGCCTTCATCATCTCTTTTGGCCTGGTATGCTTGTGTCTCTTTGGAATTACCACTTGCACCTTCTTCAAGACTCTTCTTGTGACTCTTCTAGAGGGATTGTTCACCATAGCCTTCACCTAGAGACGCCAGTCATTTTTAACCCTGTTGTCCAATCCAGTGGAGGGAAATGTTGCAGATCCTGAATGGATTAGACAAAAAGTTGTCCATCTAGGGATTAAGCAATGGAACAATTGCGCGGTTGCACTATTGCATCCTATTTCTACTAGTGATAAAGAAGTTTTAAACGCCCCTAAAACAGGTGTTTGATTTGCCTTTCAAACGCACACAAGTCACGGGCTTCACTTCCAGGATTATAAATAGAACAACAAAGTTATTTATATCTACCTCATTAAGGAAAGCTGCAAGAAAGCGGTTGTTCTCTTGCGCAAGACTTTTAGCTGTGTCAACCCACTCTCCTCCATTTGGAAAGTTCTTCTGTCTGTGCCACCCTGCCTCTGGTGGCGATTCCCCTGCCTCACACTATATAAGTGCAACTCTATCTAAATAAATACCAGTTTTGTCTATACACCTTATTATTCTTCTGTTCTTCATAGGCTGTCACTATACCATCAACAGGTATAGTATTAAGAATTAAGGTCACTGACTAACTGTTTGTAGAAACTAGCAACCCTTTGCTGCAGCTTTTACGACAGTCACTGACAATAACATCTTCAACTGTAATAATCAAAAGCGCCAAACCAAGAGCAAGCACTTTGTCTGTGAGGATAAGACTTGTGGGGCCCACCTGAACACCAAGTTCTGGGAGCAGGTAAATGCTTAGAAGAGGAAGCACACATGTGAGACCCCAATCATCTAATCACTCAGATGCTGAAGTGGTACCTTGTTCAAGTAATCCCCACCTCCTCTCCCCTCCAGGCTTCTGATCTGGCCATAAAGGCTTTGCAACATCTCAAACCCAACAATCTTAAGTTGGTGCCAACACAGGAAAAGTTAGTCAAGTCTATCAGGAACAAGATGATTGCTGCCAATCCCCCTCCCCCAAGGCCTCTGACGTCCTATCAAAGCTTACACTCACCCACAAGCTTAAGCAGCTCCCAAGTGGGGAGTGCTTCCTCATCCACAACAATGGGTCCGGCTCCAAGGACCACATGATCTGCTACACAACTCAGCAGAATCTGATGGAGTTGAAAAGGGCGTCAACCTGGATAGTTGACGGTACCTTTGTCACTTGCCCCCAGATGTTCAAACAGCTCTGGATAATTCATGCCCAGATTGACATCTGGGTGATTCCACTTGCCTTCTTCCTTCTTCCTTCTTCCTGAGGCCACTGAGGCCATCTACACCCATACTTTCTCTATCCTCTGAAGAGCACTTTACCTCCTTCTCTACAACAAGGACAATACCAAGAAGACCCCCCATACACCTGTGATAACCCTCCTGCCACTGACAAGGACCAGGGCACCCTGGACTTGGAGGAAAAGGTAAGGCTCAGAGCTCTAGGGCCTCACATGTGCATAATGGGCTTCAAGCCTTCTCAGTTCAATGAATTTGAGCAGCTGTTTAGAAGGGAGGTGCAGGGGTACCACTTCCGCCAAGAAGTTGCTTGCAATGTGCAGGCCCATGCCAAGCTTAGTAGGTAGAGCCGGAGGGATACTTTGGACACCTACAAATTTGTGCTTGCACAATTTAGTGCCTTGGCTTTTTTAACGCCAGAGCTGTAAGGTCTAAAGGCTTGGGGTAGATTATTGTAAACTAAGGGCTTTAAAACAAGAATATTTATATTTATTAAGTATAAAAAGGTAGGCAAGGTTTGCAACAATAACTGCACTAAGGCTCCTAAAAGCTTATATGAAGTGAAATAGGGACTAAAGCAATTTATTAAATCTAAGAAAATAAAATAAAGACCCATCTTAATGACAGAAAATTTGGTTAAAAATCAATCTCTAAGTCTGGGAAGTGATCAGCACTAGATCAGGGATTGAAACTGTCAACAATTAAAGTATGAGTACCACTATAAAAATTGCCTAACTGATGGAAGATGTAGTCAAATGGAATCATAAAACTAACCTGGGAAAGATACAAGAATAAAATCCAAAGAGAAAACACAAGCCACAAAACCTAACAAAACCCTTTTTGGGGTGCAAGTCAAACAATCTCAACTTAAGTTGAGATTGGATAAAACTCAGGCTTATTATTAAAGTCTGATAATTGAGGTGATGGTACTGTAAATTCAGAACCTGAATGTAAAAATGCGGGATTGTCAAATCCTTGGTCCAGATTTTGAATCACTTTTGCGGGCAACTCAGCTGAGTGAAAAATAAAATATTTAATAAAATCAACCATTTGATTTGACTTTTTTGGTTTATTTAAATTGGCAAATTTTGAATCCCTTGGGCAGATAACTCAACTAACAAAAGACAAAACTCAGCAAAAAAATGCAGGATAAATGAATCAGAAATGCAGGATTCTAATGTACAATTTGAGATTCCCTGTATGTCAAACAAATCATAGACATCATGTAAAACTTAATGAATATGAAATTGCGGGATTGTCATATCCAAGAACCAAGTTTCAAATCATAATTGCGGTAAATTCAAAATAAATATAATTTATGGGTGTCTCAAAAAGGATGCTAAAGGATATAGAGTGGATTTGTGCTAATTCTTTTAGGAATCATAGGCATTCTCAAAAATCACCCTATTCCATTTTAGGGTGGCTAAAATTTAGATCCTACTATTCACAAAATTAACATACTTAACAATAAAATTGACTAAAATATACACATCTCTTTTTGAGTTTAAAATTTTTTAATAAAAATATATTATGTCTTCTTTCAACAACAACCAAATCATTGAGCTGTTCCCTAGCCTTGACAAAATCATGCAGGGCCACACTGGGTCTCTTAACGGTGAAGCCTCTGTCTATGGCTACTCCCAACCCCCAGGCCCCTCCGCAAGCACCACCCAGGAGTGTGTTCTTTCTCCTGTGTCCTCAAGCATGGCCCTGTTTGCCCATCACGCACAGGAAGTCACCAACCAAAGTCACATATCAACAATGGCATCCAGAATTGACCAAGTGAGCCATGGGGCCACCAATGGAAGCCAGAGTCCAGAAACAACCAATCAGATGGCACTATCTGGTTCTCCAGGCAGACACACCCCACCTCCAGCCAATCAGCCTGCAAGATGCAGAAGAAAATTAATCACTCCAGAGATTGTTCTTAAAATTATTGAAAAGCAAGGGATGCTTATGTCCCTTGGGGAAATTGCGGCCACAATGGGTTTTGCAAAGTCCACTGTGGCTGCAACCCTGCGAGCCTACACCAACTGTGGCCTCCCACCAAAAAGACCCCAACTGGTGCCCATACTTTGACCAAAGATGACACAGCCCATCCCCTTATGATGGCCATCATGGAATGTGACCCGCGGATGCCCCTGGTCCAGGTACGTCTCCAGCTGGGACTCCACAGAATTTTCACCAATAAGTGGGCAGTCAAGTTTTGCATGTATGGAGTTGTGGTTGCGCCAGAATCCTATCCAATAAGGTTCTTGGTGGCCCCAGTTTAGTGGATACCAACCCCTAAGATTTTACCATCATTAAGTTTATAAAAGGAAGGGCAATTAGGGTGCGTAAGGACGTCATCTTCTTGTTGTATGTCAAGATTTTGGCAAGTATCCAAGATTATGAAGAAAAGCAAATCCAATCTGACTTTTACAAGCGCAGCCCAATCTTGTATTGATTTTCTGGGGGTTTGTTGGCAGTTTCCTGTTTGGGTGTCAATTATTACTTGGCATTATTAATCACTGCAGATGGGTATGCCTACCAGATGGAGCTCAAGGATATGCTGGAGGAGTGGGCTACCCAACAAGCCGTGCACACAGTTGTACTGAGTGCAGAAATGGAGCAGCAGGAATGGGCAGCCAAGGAAATTAAGGCTGTAGGGAATACCTGTTGATCCTATCCCACCAACCACACTGACATGTATCTTTCAGATATATGTCTTTACAATTTTGTTTCAGCTCTCAGGCGCTCAAAGCCTACCACCTACAATGAACTGTGCATCCAAATTGAGAAGGGGTATGAGCTTTTCCCTTCTGTGTTTGTCCATGACCTGTCAGATCTTATCATTTTATATGAAAGTGACAGTGATAAGCCCAGAAATGACTCCCACCTTCCCCCTTGCCCATCCATCTGTTTTGTCAAGCCCACATACATGATAGAAGAAGAATTCAAGCAATTGAAGCAATCAGCTCTTGCCGCCCCTTCCCAGTCAACCAACTAACCAACCAACCCTGCCTCCCCAACCCCCATCAAGCCACCCGCCTTCCAACCCTGACTCCCAAACCACCGCCCATTCCCTCCCCACTATCTCTGATGCCGTCCCTTTCACAGGCACAGATGAAGGCAATGTTCATTCCGCCCAGTCCCTCCCCTTCTTGTCCTTTGATGAGTAAAATAAATCTTTTCTTTGTGACAACTTATTAAAGAAGATATTATTTCTTCCAATTCATAATCAATAATATATTTTTTATATTTTTGACATTCCCTATAATTAATAAAATGATATACATCTGATACAGTAACATATAATTATTTGCATGAATATTTTCATCATTATTAATAAATTAAAGACCATAAATGTAATGTTACATTAGTATATTGCAATTAGATGTCAACTCTTGATATCTAGACATTGTGTGCATAACTCAATGCAATTTGTTTAATAAAATCCATTGTAAACTTGCCTTTTCCATTATAATTTAATGAAATGGACTGTTTATATTAGAGAGCTATTAACGTTTAGTATAAATATTTATACATAGTGCATTTTAAAGCCTGTATATTTACCTATTGGTAATAATTCTGTAAATCTTTCAGTCAGATTTTGCAAGATAATAATAATGTAATGGATTAATAAATTAACGTTTTTTACCATTAAATGGCTGATTTTCCTTGCTGTGGCAATTGTGCATTTTCTGAAATTTACGCACTGGTTTCCAATTGGTTGGTTTCACATCCAATCACACAGGCAATAGGATGTGAAACCAACAAATTGGAAACCTGTGTGTAAATTTCAGAAAATGCACAATTGCCACAGCAAGGAAAATCAGCCAATTAATGGTAAAAAACGTTAATTTATTAATCCATTACATTATTATTATCTTGCAAAATCTGACTGAAAGATTTACAGAATTATTACCAATAGGTAAATATACAGGCTTTAAAATGCACTATGTATCAATATTTGTACTAAACGTTAATAGCTCTCTAATATAAACAGTCCATTTCATTAAATTATAATGGAAAAGGCAAGTTTACAATGGATTTTATTAAACAAATTGCATTGAGTTATGTACACAATGTCTATATATCAAGAGTTGACATCTAATTGCAATATACTAATATAACATTGCATTTATGGTCTTTAATTTATTAATAATGATGAAAATATTCATGTGTTGAGGATTGTACTATAAAAACCAGTTTTTTAATGGGATTCAAACATAATGTCAAATATTTAAACACTTATCAATGAATTAGAGTCAGCCCTCTAAAAGGTTGTTGAGCTTGAATAAAACATCAGGGAAATTGTTGTAAATCAACTGGGAAATGAGGGAAGAGTCTTGGTCCAGCAAAAGGAAACCACAAAAAATAGCCTGGGAACAATAGTCAATGAAGAACAAAAGGATATAATTTTAAATCTTCAAAAGGAAATACTCAAGCGGTTAGATTTCAAAAGCAAAAGTTACAACTTGTGGGAATTTGCAAAAACCAATAGAAAGAATACTCAAAAAATCAAACTAATTGAAGGAAATAAAATCCCATATGAAATAAACACAAATGAAGAGGAAACCACCCAAATGGAAACAGACAAAAACAAAACTCAGTCAAGAAGCAGGAGCGCTTAAAGAAATACAGAACATTTATCAAATGAAAACTAAGAAGAAACACAAGTTGCAAGAAAGATAAGAAAAATTAAGCCCAGGAAAATTAATGAAGAGCAGCCAACACTCATGAAGTTTGCCGAAGTAGCGCCTATGGCTGAGGGGGCTACAGGGGAAAAATAGTAAGTCTTTTTATGTTTTACTTATATTTATTTTAGTCATCACCAGGAATGGGGATGAGGTTGCAGAAGTGGCGGCTTATACACCAAGTTGGTTTTACAGGAGTTACCAGTCACTGGTAGCCCATGTAAAACAAATAAATAAAAACCAAATAAATAAAATAATTCAACAGAATATGAATAATTTTTCAAGTAGTGAAGCTAAAAATAGGGAATATTTACCACCTGCGGGGTGCTTGCCGTGGTTGAGGGAAGCATATGAAATAGGATCAAGTATCAACTTCAAAGAAATGAATGAAATTTGTGAGGATATCAAACTAAACTTCAATGAATATATATACAAAAGCATTCAAAGATTCCCCTTCACAAACATCAACAAATATGAAAAGAATTTAATAAAAACTGACTTTTAAATTGGAACTGAATATTTGAAAACTGCAATTTTTAATGAAGTATTTAAGGCACTGTCAAATAAAGTCAGGGATGCAGACCTCGTGAATAATTTTAAACCTTTATTTATTTTGTTCACCGAGGCCTGGGGGGCTGATTCAAGTCAGGCGCCCCCCGGAACCCTCTTCAAGTTCAACCAAACATCCTATATCAATAGGTTAGTTCAAACATTCAAAAAATTATGCATGTTCTCATAAAAGTATACCTTGCAAAGAATCCACATTGTGGTATACCTGGGAATCCTCCTTCACTGCATATTAAAAACCAACGTCAAAAAGTTGGAGGATGTACCTATTCAAATGGATATTTGCCGTGTAGCCCTCAACCGCCAGAAGACACCACAGGGATATAGGATAGTCAAGCACGTACTGTATGACTCATTTGCATTGGCAACGTTTTATGGGTACTATGTGCCCCCCCAAAAAAACCTATTGATTGATTCACTCATCCGCCTTCCTTTTATCAAACAATCAATAACCACCAGGGTACAGGGCGCCACCCCTCTAGAAATTTCACCCAGGGTTGTCCACCACGTACAGAAGAGTACGTGAATCCAATTAGACGCTTTAGCCAAAAATTTAATTTGGGGTATAATTCCCCAGAATAATTGCATTCCCTTTGCAATTAATATCCCCCCAATAAATATTTTCCCCTTGCAAATTAAATTTTTATTTTTTCTAACTTTTTATATTTTAATACTAAAATTTTAAGATTGAACTATGTAATATTAAAATTTCACTATAAAAATTTTAATATCCCATATTTCAATATTAAAATTTCAGTATCTAAAAGTTAATATTAAAATTTTAATAATACATATTATAATACTAAAATTTTCAATATCAAATATTTCAATATTGAATAAATCACAATTTAATAAAAATAGTTAAATTTCAAATATTTAAACTTTAATATTTAAATTTTAAGATTTTTAATTATAATTTTACTTTTAATATTTAATTTTAATTTTTAAATTAAAATAGTAATATATAATTAGGTTGATAATAATAAAGGGACAGTTTAATAAAGTGAACATGTGTAATAATAAAATATGATTTATAAATTTGTTTATTTACTAGCGCGTCAAGTACGGGTTCATTTGTTACATAAACAAACAATGAGAATTGAATTTATCCGCATCATGTGGCCTGCTCCACTTATATTCTAAACAAATGATTGTTTAGAACTCAAATTACGATAGGACATGCCATTTTGAAAATGGCATCTCAAAAAACGCCATCTCAAATTTATTTCAAGATGGCGTTTTTTGTGTTAGTGATTTTGAATCACAGAAAAATAAAATAAAATAAACAATAAAATAGTTAAAATTTACATATACCTTTATAATGCGGCATCTCAAATTTACACCATCTTGATTCTGTCACTTTGAGTAAGATTAATTAAATATTATTTTGCTAACTTTATTTACATATGAAATCACTTAGTGTGGGGCGTGTTTACGCCATCTTGACTTTATGTCATTTTGAATTACACCATTTATCTTAAACTAAAATAAGCTTATACCCAAACTAAAATAAAGCCTGTGGTATAGTGCCAGAATATGTTCCTATAGTATTAATCTAAGACACTTATAATAAGAACAACCTAAAAAGACGCCACTATGATAGTCCTTCTAGTGATTATTATTGCTGGGTAAAAAACAGTTTTGCTATATGTAATTTATAACTTTATTATACATGGATATATTGATAAGGGCTCTCTTAATAAAATATTTTAATAGTGATTTTAATATGAAAGGAGGTGATTACGCTATTTTAATTTACGTCACTTCAAATTACACTGAGTTTTAAATCACCCAATTGATTCAAGGCACACAATGGATAGGGGAAAATAAGGGGAAATTACCTATGACGCCAGGCTATGCTATATCAATTCCCCCACCGCAATTCTTGCTTTCCACTTTTCAAAAGTATAGTTTCACGTCTAAAACAACTTAAGCAAAAAATGTAAAAAAACATATGAAACTTTGCAAATATATATTTTTTGATCTCTTCTAAATAACTGGGTACTTTTTAACCCCAGTTGTATAAGCTAGTTTTTGAGAAATTCAAGTTTTACTCTTTGGCCCGGTTGAGGTAGCTCCATCATAGATTTGTTAATTTAATATAAAAAATGGTCAAAAACACTATGTTTTTGAGCTACGGCACCTCAATTGCGTCACTTTGAAAACACCATCTTGAGAGCAAGTTTTCAGTCAAAACTCAAAATTTTTGCCTACTTGGGTTACCAAAAAAATATTTTTATAAAAAAAACATTGAAATTTTGATAGTATATATTTTTTGATCTCCTCTCCAATTCTATATAAAAAATTGATACTTTTATATTAAAAATATTCTCATTTTTCTCTTTAAAAACAGCCCCTAAATTGCTCATATTTTGATACTAATTCACTTTTAGATGCCTCCCAAGTTAACTGCCAAAGCTGCGCCCAAGGCCTCCAAGGCCTCAAAGTCCAAAATCACTCCGCCCAAGGCCAAAAAGGCCAAGAAAACCCCAAAGAAGCAGCCTTCTAAGGCCAAAGCTCCCCCAAGACCCCAACTCTGTCACCTGAACAAGAGGGAAACAATCCTACCCCTCCCCATTCTCCATTTGTTTACTCCCCATCTGATCCTCAAGAGAAGTTGTTTAACTTCAATCACCATTCTGACCCCACCTCAGAGCCTGAGCCTGGTGCTCCTGCAGATGAGCCAATTGAGCTCTGGGATCTTAACTCTATCCACAATATATGCAACCAAAATGGCACCTTTGCTGTGCCAACAAAATACCCTATCAGCTATCCAATTATGACAAAGAAAGGGGGAGCTGGTTTTGTCTACAAGGGCTACAGCTTCAGCTGTAATGACAAGAAGAAGCCCATTCACCAACATCACGTCAAATGTGATAATGTTGGCTGCCCAGCAAGGCTCACAACTTATGGATTCACCAGATTTAAGGCCCTTACTGTTAACCACAACTGCGCCAAGCCTTTTGACCCTCTCTATCAACTTATCTGCTGGTTTCTTTGCCAGGTGATCCCAACCACAAATAATCAAACTGCAACTGAGGTTGTCAACAATGCACTCCTCAATTTAAATGATACCCAAATAGCAACTGTTGGTGGAGCCTCAAAACTACAGAGATATTTTACTGATCAAAGATATGCTCTGAGCACTGAAGGCGTCAGTGCAAGCTCCATTGATCAATTGATCATTACTGAGGAACAAAAACTATCTCGCCATGAAGAGAGATTCCTCCTCCATGATGATGGCAAAATGCCCCAGAGCGTATCATCTGCTTTGCAACAAGCCAGGATCTGTGCAACCTCCTCAAGTGCAAGACCTGGCTTGCAGATGGCACTTTCTCCACCTGACCAAAGCTCTTTAGCCAGCTTTGGAGTATTCATGGGCAGGTTTGAAATCTGGTTCTTCCCCTGGTCTTCTTTTTCCTTCCAAATAAGAAGCAGGAAACCTATGTCCGGGCACTCACAATTTTAAAGGCCAAACTAGATGAAATCCTCCCAAAAATTGAAGAGGAGCCCAAAGAGACTAGAGGGTGTAAGAAAAAATACATCTCCCAAGAAGAAGACACTCCCACCCCAACCAAGAAAAAGCCTGAAAGCCTTCCCTACCAAAAATATCTGGTAGTGGATTTTGAACAGGCTCAGGCAAATGCCTTTATTTGAGTCTTCAAGAGCTCCCCTCAGGGATGCTACTTTCTCTTCAGGCAGGCACTCTGCTGCCGCCTTCAAAAGTGCTCTGACCTCCATGAGCTGGTTTACACTGAAGGCATCAAAGAAGCAAAGGACGTTTTAATTGCTTTGCTGCTCTTGACCTTATGTAAAAGGAGGAGACCAATGCCTTTTATGATGCCCTCCTCTGCCATCCCTATATCCAGGCCAACCAGGCAGTCTTTGCGCCCTTTATTGAGTATTTTGAGACTCAATGGGTTGGCATCTTTCAAGGAGCATACCACATTAGAAAAGGCGGTGACTCAATCACCTGGAACTGCTATAAGCAGGTCAAAGACAGGTTGATCAAGACCACCTCTTCCCTTGAAGGGTGGCATAGCCAGTTTGCCACAAGAGTCAGGGTCCAGAAGCTAAAGTTCAATAAGATCATGGTCCACCTCAAAAACCAACAAGCCATCTCTGCCTGCCTCTTCAAGACTGTCATGAAGACCAAGGGTGATCCCCCCAAGATGACCAGTGTGGTGAAAAAGTACACTGAAATCAGCAAGATGGTCCTTGTCTACTATCACAAGGATAGCAAGCTTGAGCATCTCCAAGCTATCTCAGTTGCTCTTTCTACCAATGTTTGAACCTATTTGCAATAAAAAATCCTTTATTTGATCTCTTATTTCCTTTAATTTTATCATTATTTTAGTTTTATTTAGTATTTGGTACAATTGTATGCTTATTTTAAAGTGTAGTTTGTAGTTAAAATATATGAAAATGGTTGTTTTAGGGATTATTTTAACTTTTGGGCTTTACTCAACTATGTTGCTACTAATCAACACCATTTTTTATTGCAGATTTGGAATTCTGAGGCCTTTTTAAGCCTAGAAATGTTTTTTTGAATTTTTATTTTTAGGAATTTTTGGGTGATTTTTGGAGTTCAAAAAATCTAAAATTTTAAAACCGTTTTTTCTTAGTCAAAATGCTGTAAATCAAAATGGCGTTTTTACTAGTAAATTGAGATAGCAGAAATTTGAGATGGCATTTTTCAAGATGCTGTTTTTGAAATGGCATTTCCTACCCAAATTAACTTTCCCTTGTAATATGATTTGATAAACATATTCAATATACTTGACCTACGTCCTAGGTACTAATTAGTAAGCAATACATAAAAATCATTGGTTTCTGTGTTGTGTGGCTATAGTGGCACTGAAATAACAAGGATCAGATGATGACCTGCAAGGTCCAATTTGTGGCTTAGAAAAGCCAAAGTACCATCAAGGATTCACAATTATTTAAATAAACTAATTTATTTCTATATTTTTTAATTTATTTATTTGTTAGTGCAAAAGCCAATAATAATATTCAGTGCATTATAATAAAAATATATCCATCTTACCTAGTATAATTAATTTTACTTACCTTTTTCTATGTATTCTTATATGTCTATAATACAATCAAAAATCAAATTATTATATATAAACAATAATTTCTGAGTCCTAATAAAAACAAACTAAATAAAAATAAAAACAAAAACAAATAAAACCTGGAGCACCCATTTATCTTATTGGCTTGGAGGCCAGGGCTTTAGGGAGGAAGGATTTCAAGTGCTCATAAAAAGCCACCACTACATCAGGTGGCATCACAGATTGGCTGATCTCAAAAATGTTGAAGAGATCCTCTGTGTCCTGAGGGAGGCCTTGTTTCACCTTATTCTTGATCCAATCAAACACCTCCTCAATTGGGTTCAGAAATGGAGAATAGGGCGGAAGGAAGAGGAGTCTCATTGGGCAGTCAGCCAGGCGGTGGTTGGAGGTGTGGCTGTTTTTGTCAATGGGTAGAAACTTGGACACAATTGGATCCACTTTGTTGAGCCCAACATTATCCAACACAACAATGTTGGTTGTGCCGCTGTAATTTATCCAAAGGTACTCCTTGACGGCTTGGAGAAAATTGAGAAAAGTCCTGCTATTATGGGAGCCCTTGATCATCTGGTATTGGTCCAACCTGCAAGGACCAAGAAGCACAACCATTGAATAGGTCTGGGAACAGACAGCTGTTCAATGGGCTACGCCGTTCTTGGACCCCTTCTTAACCCACCCATGCCTAGACCTGAGTGAGGAGGAAAACAAAAATTTGTCAATATAGAAGAATTGTACGTTGCCAGTCTCCTTAAGGGCCAGATAAGTCTCAGCATAAATGTGTTCCTCTTTGTTTTCTTGCTGTTTTTATTGTACAGAGAAACTCTAAGGACCTTCTAAGAGAAGCCCAATTTGACCATTGCTTTTTATACAAGGGTCTTGGAGACAGAAAGCCCAAACTCTGTGACAAGCATTGATTGGACAGCAAGTGAGTCCAGGTGGCAATCCTTGTTAACCCACTGCTTGATTGCATTAATATGAACAGGCTAAAGGAGTTTGGGCTGCTGCTTAGCCTTGATAGATTTGGAAATTTGTCTGGTGTTGCCATACTTTTTGGTGATGCCATCAATATATCTGGCTGTGACCCCAAATAAAGACGCAATATCCCAAACTGCCATTTCCCCGTTCAAGCAGTTGAGGAGAGCTTCACACTCACTATTTATCAACTGACGCCGGCCCTTGACAGGTACTGCGGCATCATGACTGGCAGGCTCAACACAGGGGATGGGAACCTTTGTGTAGAAGGTGGGTGTGACGGTCCACATGTTTGGTGGTTTGCAGGCGGGGCTAATGTTGGCCAAGCAAAAGTTTGGTTGTTTGTTGCAGGTAGAGGCCTAGTAGATAACATAGGACTACTAGTGGTAAGTAAGGTGAGCCTAGTAGGTAACATAGGACTACTAGGGTAAGTAAGGCCTGGCTGGTAGGTAGCAAAGGACTACCAGAGGCAGATGTTGCCTCCACCCAGCAGAAGATATTGGCTGCTTTGGGATATAGTTCTTCACCTAGCAGGGAACTGTGGCTGTGGCTGCGGAAGGGTGAAGACTGAGATAGCAAGCAGGGAACTTTGTCTGTCTGGGGAGGAGAAGGTTTTGGACCCCTGTCAGGTAACACAGGCTGCCAGGGAGGGGAAGAGCTCTAAGAGCTCTACGTACCCTGATACGCTTACAGGAGGTCTGTGAGCAAGCATACTACCTAACAGACTGGTAGGGTGTCCTCGTTTATGTCCCCATGGGAGCTTTGGGTGGAACCCAAAGTGAGCATTGGAGGGCATGAATTTTCTCAGAGGTGTCATCAAGGCGGTTTGTTTGGGGAAGCAAGCTGCAGAACTTGGTGTTATCAGGCCTCTGGGAAGTAGAGCTGATTACTCTGCGACTGAAAGCCCAGACTTAATCACCTGGGTGAGTAAAGACAACACATAGACATTGATATATGGTTAGATGGTCTAAGTGGATTGCCACTTGCAAGGGCCCAGTCAAACGCCAGTTCAATGTAGACTCATGCCTGGGTCTACAGGTTCTGGTAACGGGGACTGAGATAAAGAACCAAGGTGGTTCACGGAATCAGCAGAGAAAACTAGTGAGAGGAACTGTTTGATCACAAAGAAGGCTAGTTGAAGGACTGTTGGTTCATATCAAAGTTTGGAACCAAAATAGTTCATTGTGCAGGTGGAACCAAGATGGTCCCTAGTGAGGATAAGTGAAAGGGCTCAGAGATCATGATGCAGGAGTAGCTGGTCATGATAAAGGAGTAGCCAGAGGACTGATAAGCTGTTGAAAGACTGGAATGAGCTGTTTGTTGTCTAAGACAGACTGATTGCTGGTTAAGCTGAAGAGCTGGAATATGAGCTGGCTGAAGAATCAGAAGATTATGATGGAGAACTAGTGATCCCAAGAAACGAGCCAAGATTTTTCTGAATCAATTTGCCAAAGTGGGAAAATGTAGAATGTTTTGCCTTGGTTTAGTAGTAAAATCAAGAAGGAATGTGGATAGAAGTGTGGGTAAGATATTTATTAAGTTCCTAGGATAGATGAAGGTATTTTGCTATGAGAGCTAGATACAAAGTTGTTTTGGTGGGACATTTTCCTTGGATTTTACTGTATTTGTAAATATATGAGAAAAACGTTGAAGAGGTTCAAAAAGAACAATTATAATAGTATTCTACTATTTAAATTGGTTCAGGTTGAATGCAGGGAAGACTGGTGTTGGAATAATGGACCGGTTAATGCTTTGGTGCGCAAAGAGTTGTCAATTTGAGAGGTTTGAGCTGTGGAAATCATTTTCCTAGTTGCATCCTGGTGGAACTTCAGAAATGGTCTATTTCTGCGCTCTACATTCATTGGTTGAGTTCTGGCAGGTTTCCTGATGAAAATGGTTGGTTGGAAGCCAAAAGCTTAAAGTATAAGCTAGGAAATAGTGAATTAATACTTTAAGCTTTTGAGTAAGTAAGTGTGTAAGCTTAAGTTATTATAGGAAAAAGTGAGCAGCAATGGTTTAAGCTTCTGAAGAAAGCCATTTTGAAGGCGGAACTGTTGGGAAAAGGACGCTATAAAAAGATGGCTGGCTGGAAAGTTACAGGGTCTTTTTGAGGGTTTTCTCAGATCTTTGACGGGATCTTTCTGAGGCCTTTTGAGTTTCTGCCAAGAGGTTCTTGGAAGCCTTTTGATCACCAGCAGGGGCTTTATTTGACTGAAAAGTGGAATAACAAGGCCACTGGAGCTATAAAGAGAGCTGAAGCCCACAATAACAGAGCAGGAGCCCAAGAATAAGAAGCTGGATCTTAAGCGTGGCGCCAGAGTCCAAGTTTAAGGTGCTGGAGTCCAAGTTTAAGGAGCAGGAGTCCAAGTCTAAGGAGCAGAAGTCCAAGACTAAGGTGCAGGAGTCCAAGACCAAGTAGAAGGAGTCCAAGATATTGTTGGAGGACTTCAAGTATTAGCAAATCCATATTGTTTCCTTGACCCCTCAGGCCATATACCAGAAGGTTTCTAAGGGGATCTTCCTTCTGAGAGTGAATAAAATCCCATTTTGACCCCTAAACATATTTTTGAGATACAATTTCCCTTACTAGAGAATGACAATACCTTCCAGTTGGTCCCTGGCTACAATCCAGGACACACTTTGGGGACTGGTGGACAGGAACCCCACAGTGGGATCATACTTGGTTGAGCTGGCGCTGTCAATGGTGGCATATGATACAGGCGCAGATGGCTCTTCAGTGGTGGCCAATGACTCATAGGACGTGTCAAAGACGCGGTGCAGGAAGTGGAAACTCTTGGATCAAGAGTGCGGGGACAGGTGACAACTGGGTACACAGTGGAAGTGTAAGTAACATCAGTGTTCCAGGTGACCCTGGTATAGTAAAATTTGGTGGCAGGCCTTGAGAGCAGCTTCTGTCTGGGATTCAGGCTGTGTGATCTGGCTTGGGACGCGGGAGGTGATTGACTGGCAATGACGCCTTGGGAGGCTTGTGTGTCAGCATGACTCCCTTCAATTTGGGTTCTGGTTCTGTTCTTGGATCCTCTGGGACGCTCTTGTGCATGGGCTGTCCCGCAGGCTGGTGCAGGAGCAAGTTGGGAATGCAATTGTCTTTCCATAAAAATAAAATAAAAATATATTTTAGATTAAACATGAATTTATTTGGATTGATTGGTTTAGTTGTGGGTAGTTGTTTTCTCTTGATTTAGCCTTGATTAGTAGCAGAGTTTCTATATTTGTGATTTGAAGTGTATAATATTGTATACTTTCTAGGTTTGGGTAATTTTAAAGTTTAGTCACATTTTATGTCTTGAATATGGTTGTTGAGATTGAAATTTTCATTTGATTTTATCCAGAGTGAAGCTTCTTCTTTTGGGTTGGTGTTTCCTAGTATGCTTACTGTAAATTTAATTTGGATTCAAGTTCCTGCAATTAATATTTGAATTTACTAGTGGCATTCAAAAGTGATTTGAAATTCAGTTCTTGGATTTGACAATCCTGCAATTTCAAAAATCATAGTAAACTTAATGAAAATGGCTGATTGATTTGAACACTTCAAATCTGATTCCATTTAATTCATTTTATCCATTGGAAATATGCAGTTCAACTTGAACTTTGCAAAGTATCTATGAGTTCCTACATTTTTGAAAATTCATAAAAATATACAAATAATTCAATTTAATTAAAAAAATGCCATCCTGCAAAAGTGATTTGAATTTGGACTAAGGATTAGACAATCCCGCATTTTTACGTTCAGGTTCTGAATTTACAGTAGGAAAAAAAACTAACCATATGTGACTAGATGGCTTGGTAGGTAAAAACAGACACAAGCACATGTTTCTGTTAACTTAACCTTTAAAAGTTAAGCAAAAAGGTAAAGGGGACAAGAGGGAACAGCGGCTCTTCTTAGCAGCTGAGGATAGAGCAAAAGAGCAAGCAGGAGGAAGGAAAAATAGAGTCCAAACTGCTGGCGTAAGCCAAGGCAAAAAGCAAAAGGTAAACAAGTTCAGATTAGTTAATACTAGCCCTAGCGTAAAGGTGGTGGGTTTGAGAATTGTCCTGGATTAAAGGTAGCTTCAAAAATGAAATTTAACCATTAATATATATAAAATTGGCTGGTAAAGCAAGAGAATGAAAGGGGGAGATGTTGAGGAGTAAATTTTTTGTGAATTGAACCAAGGATTAGGATAAAATAATAATTATGATCTTGAAATATGTTAGCAGCAAATATTAAAGAAGGAGAATCCTGACAGTACCCCCCTTAGCTGCTAGTATGAAGATCCTGGTAGGCCTTAAGCAACTGTTGGCAGTGGTCAAGATTTCCTTCAGGTTCCCAAGTGGAGTCCTCAAGCTCATAGCCTTTCCATAGGATAAGGTATTTGGTGCCAGAATGGAGGATGTGATGAGATAGGATTTCCTGTACTTCATATTCCTCAGAACCCTGGAGAAGGAGAGGAGGAGGTGGAGCCTTTGTTTATGACTGGGTGGGGATTGTCTTAACTTCAGGATGAGGGAAAAAGGGAAGACATTGTGAATTCAGAAAATTTCAGGGTGAGATAGTATGAAGGCGGTGTTTCCAATCTTCTCAACATTTTGGAAGGGTCTGATGAAACAGGGTTGGAATTTGCAGGAGGCAATTATGTCCAGAGGATTCTTAGTTGAGAGGAGTACTAAGTCCCTAGGCTGAATCTCATTGCCTGGGATTCTCTTCTTGTTGTAGTGTTTCTTGTAGTCTAGGATGGTAGACTGGAGATGGGCAACATTCTGGACTTGTTTTTCCTTGATTGTGGTGGCAAGTTTGGCTGCAGAATGTGAGCAGAAGTAACCCTGCAAGTTGGGGAGGAAGGAAGGAGTGTAGCTGAGGGTTGCTTTGAACAGAGTCATGCCAATATATCCATGGTATGCTGAGTTGTAGGAGTATTGGGCAATGTAGAGAAGGTCAGACCAGTTGTCCTGCTTCTTGTTGATGAAAAAGCGGAGGTACTGTTCCAAGGTTTGGTTTATTCTTTCAGTTTGGCTTTCAGTCTGTGGGTTATTTGCAGTGCTTTAGAGAGAGTTTACCCCAAGGGAAGCCATGAGGTCTCACCAGAATGCAGAGGTGAACAAGGGCCCACAGCCAGAGACTATGTTGCAAGGAACTCCATGATGGGGGAAGATGTACTTGATAAATAGCTCATCAGTTTTTTTGGTGGTGACAGTTGTGTGGCAGGGGCAGAAGGAGACTTCCTTGGAGAAGCAGTTGACTACTACTAGGATTGCATCATATCCTTCAGATATGGGTAGATTGGTGATGTAATCCATAAAGAGGCTCTGCCAGGGACCTTCAGGAATTGGGAGGGGGCAGAGAAGGCCAGATGGTTTGTAGATACAGTTTTTGTTTGGAAACTGTGGTAAGTTCAACTCCCTGGTGATTGACTCCCTTAAGCTCAACTCCCTGGTAGTTGACACTATAGTAAAGTGAGAATTCAGCTTTTGCCCTGATTGACAACTGGAAATTGGCACTTTTTTAATTAAAAGATTTTGATGTACTGAAAACTTTTAATATAAAAAATTAAGCCTTACAGCTATGGTATACTAAAGTGACCCCAGAGAGCTCAAAATGCAATAAAACAAAATTCTATTTATTAGAAATAAGAGAAAAATAAGCAATTATTTCTCATTTTACTATGTAATTTACACTCTTCATTATAAAAATATTTTTTATTACCATAAAAATTAAAATTTCAATGAATCAAAAATAAACAAAAACACAACAAATAAAGTTATGCAAAATATGAAGAAATATTAATATTTATTTGATATAGTTCATTTAAGCACAACTGTGAATATCATATGTTTTATTTGGAAATTAACAAAAATTAAGATATTTCACTTACTTTCAACTATAAATATTCATCTCAAACTTACCATGCATACATAGAACAATCACTGCTATTTAATAAATCAAAAAACTTAAAAATTAAAACTAAAAACTAAATGATCAAAGCTAATAAGTAAAAATTAAATTTAAAAAGTTAAAAGTAAAATTCATATAACTGAGCAAGCAAGCAAGCAAGTTTATTCCTCATCATTATTTCCCCTTTTCATTTTGGCCCCTTTCAGAAGGGCAGTGGCAATAAGATCAAGCTTCTCCTTAAGCTCAGAGGCCTTGTATTTGTGCTTAGCTGCACCCTGGATGGCCTTGGTGAAGAGGATACAGTGGGTGGTTGGCTTGGTGGGGGGCGTGGTTGGAGAGATCTCAGAGCTTGGAGATTGTTTTCTCTTGCTCATTCTGCAGGAGAGAGAAGAACTGATTAAACTTTGGATGAAGCCCAAAGTTGGCTTTAAGATGCTTGAGATAAGCCTCTAATGCCAAAGTGGTCTTCAGCTCCCCGTTGACAGCCGCCCAGTACACGTTCCAGCTGGCCTTGGTGCAGGCCTTGCCTTGCCTCTGCGTGACAACCTTCCCAATCCACTGGGGCTTGAAGTACTCAAGGAAAGGATTGAACTCTGGGTGCTTCACTATGTAGGGATCCTTTGAGAGCACCTTGAACCCCTGCACAGTGTGCTCTGGGTTTAAAAAAGCCAAGGCACTGAATTGTGCCAGCACAAATCTGCAGGTGTCCAAAGTATCCCTCTGGCTCAACCTACTAAGATTGATGTGGGCCTACAAGTTATGAGCAACTGCTTGGTGGAAGCAGAAGTGGCACCCCTGTACCTCCCTGCTGAAAAGCTGCTCAAATGCATTGAACTGAGCAGGCTCAAAGTCCATAATGCACACGCGAGGCCCAAGAGCTCTTACCTTGCCTTTTCCTCCAAGTCCAGGGTGGCCTGGTCCTTTTAAGAGGCAGGTGGGTTGGCGCGGGTGTGGGGGGAGTCTTCTTGGATTTGTCATTGTTGGCAGGAGGAAGGAGGGCAATTGCTTGGCAGAGGATTGTGAACGCGTAGGTATAGATGGCCTCAGTGGCCCCAGGAAGAAGAAAGAATGTGAGTGAAATCACCCAGATGTCAATCTGGGCATGGACCATCCAGAGCTGCTTGAACATCTGGGGGCAAGTGGCAAAGATACCATCAACTAGCCAGGTTGACGCCCTTTTCAACTTCATCAGGTTTTGCTGAGTTGAGTAGAAGATTATGCGGTCCTTGGCGGCAGGCCCGTTGTCATGGAGGAGGAAGTGCTCCCCACTCAGAAGCTGCTTGAGCTTGTGGGTGAGCGTGAGCTCTGAGAGGACGTCTGAAGCCTTGGGGGGAGGGGGATTGGTGGCAATACACTTATTGCTGATGAACTTGACCAACTGCTCTTGAGTTGGCACCAACATAATATTGTTGGGTTTGAGATGTTGCAAAGCCTTTATGGCCAGATCAGAAGCCCGGAGATGAGAGGATGTGGGTATTACTTGAACAAGGTACCACTTCAGCATCTGAGTGATTAGATGATTGGGGTCTCACATGTGTGCTCCCCCTTCTCTGTCGTTAATTGCTCCCAGCCCTCAGTGTTTAACTGGGCCCCACAAGTCTTATCCTCACAGACAAAGTGCATGCTCTTGGTCTGCCGCTTTTGGTTGTTGCAATTGAAGATGCAGTTGTCAGCAACATAACCAGGGCCGCCCTTTACAGACATGATTGGGAAGTAACAGGGGAAGCGCTTGGGGACTTTAAACTCTCTGTCCACTTTACAGATATTGTGGATGGCCAGTAGATCCCAAGCCACATGACCAGAAGCTTTGAACTTCTTGGAGTACTACTCTGGCTCATCTTGGAGATCAGATTAGGAAGGGGGGAATAGCTATCAGGAGAGGGATGGGAAGGGTTTTTGAGGCCTGCTTGGATGCCTCCTTTTTCTTACCAGAAGAAGAGGTGGGCTTTTGGCAGCCTTTGCCTTCTTGGTATGGTGCTCCTTAGTGGGCTCAGAGTTGGCCTCTGAGTGGTAAAGGGAGTGGTTGGTAAGATCACCATCAGATTTATTGTGGGAGGAATTTTTGGGGGAAGGTGAAGGGAAAGTGGAAGATGATGGTGAAGGGGGGGAGGAGTGTGAGGAGATGAAGGGGGGGAGATGGGGTGGGGGAGATGGAGTAGGTGTAAAGACCCAACAATTAGGGGAGTATTTTAGCAAAATAAGGTACCAAGTTAGCAACTTGGAATCCTGTGAGCACCGTCACAATGGGGTAGACCATCATCATCCATCTGAAGACCTTGGTGTATACGTTATATCTTCCAAAATTACCGGCAAAATATGTAAGTATGTAGTATACACATGTGTATATAGCTACAGACTGGGTGGAGTGGGGCAACACCAGTGTGGGCCAGGAGTACTGCTTGGAGGAGTTTAGCTGCACTGGTTCCTTGTAGATGTACTCATTGGGTGGTTTATTGTATGGCCCATGCTGGTGATTGTATTGGTGGCCCACAATCCCTAGGCAGGCTGTGAGTACAGCTGAGAAGATTAAATGGTTCATCTTCTGATCCTAGGAAAGGGCAGACAAAGCTTAGTGTCTTTAATTTTCTTGTAGGATAAAGTTCTGATTGATTTATGTGATACTATTGAGGGGTAATTTCACTTAATGATAGCACAAACTATCATCAAGTGAATTGGCTTTATTATATACTATCATCCTTGTGGTGGCATGAATAGAGTAAAACACTGGACAGGGAATCCCAAACACTTGGTGTTGTCTGGAATTCCCTTTTGGGAGGGGAATTGGTAGTGGTGTGCAGGCAATGAATTGTTACTTCTGGGCTTGCATTGGCTTGGTGTATCATTGGATGTTTTCATGCATCCAATTTTGGATTCTGCAGTTAATGCAGGAATGGATGGGTTGAGCAGCTTGTCAGCCCCTCCCAAATTTGACAAATTCCAAATTTGGGCAGCAGTTCCCCCTCCATTTGGGTTTGGGGAAATTGCATTTTTGGGTTTTCCCATTTATCAATTTCCCCATTTGGCAGCCTGGGTGGGGGACTGGCTGGCAGGAGTGGGTGGGTGGGTGGGCTGGCTGGCTGGGGGCAGGCGCGCGCGGGCGGGGTATAAAACCCCTCCAAATTAAAAAACTTATTTTTAATTTCAGTTTCCTGGCCTCAACTTTTTGCGGCAGTTTCCCCAAAAGGGGGAACTGCTGCCATTTTTTATTCTGTTTATCACATTTGATTGAGCACAAAATATTGTCCTGAACCAAAGTGTTGTCAGAAATATTCCTGACAGTAGGAGACTTTGCCTCTGCAGGCTTCTTGACACGCTTGGGGGTGGTGGCTGGTTCTTTAAAGCCCTTGGAGGCTTGGCGCTTGATAGGCTTATTGTTCTTGTTTGATCTTGTCTAAAGGAAAGTTTAGTTTTTTAAATAAAACAGTATGAAAGATATGAAACACAGAGGTAAAGCAAAGTAAAAGTTAAATAAAAATTATGCAAATAACTTTTTATTTATCAAGAAAAAAATCATAACAAAGTAAATAGAAGCAAAATAGAAACTCAAAGTATAGATTTAAAGGTTAAAACATAGAAAATAAGTGATTTTATGATGAAGCCTTAAAGATGTTAGGTTCAGCATAACATCTTAGTGCTAAATCAATGTAAAAGTATAATTAAAAATCAAAAAAAGTATATAAAAATTATATGGGGAGTAGAAGGAAGAGTAGTAGATTATAATTGAAAAAAATTATTATGTGGAATTTTTTATTGGGAGTTAAAAAATCAAAACATAGTAAAGTGTTGAGTCTGGCACTGTTGATCAGCTGGGAAAAGCTGAATTCTCACTGTTGAGTTTCCCAGAGTCAAGCAGAAAGATCAAATTTACTATGTTTTTAACATATAAAACTTGCTTTAATTTAAAACAGGTTCAAAAGTTAACCCAAAAGCAAGGCAGTTTCATATGCTCAAAAATAAAAAAATACAACATAAGTTAAAAAGGTAAATGAATGAGAAGATGTTTATTAGTGTTTAAGTTATGCTGGGAGAAGCTGGGAGTGAATTATTTACTATAGTGTTGGTTAAAACATTAAGAAGCTCTCTGTACTAATCCCCAAGTTAAAGTGTTGAGTGGTGCTCATAGTGTGTCACTTATTAATTTAGCCATAATTCCAAGCCTTTGATTAGTTAAATCTGAAACTGATCAGGTGGCAGGTGGATAGAGTCAAACAAAGGGGGAGACAAGTTTCCGTTTTTTATAAATTACATACTGTAGATTCAGAACCTAAAGGTAAAAATGTGGATTGTCAAATTCTTTTGCGTGAACTCACCAACTTACTGGAATATCTTTCATCCTTTTATATAAATAAGTAAGTTGTCCTGGGATGAAAATTAATCCATTAAGTTAGTGAGTTCATGCAAAAGAATTTGACAATCCCACCTTTCTACCTTTAGGTTCTGAATTTACAGTATGAAATCTTGTAATAAATTGGGCTTGATTTATGTGGCACCACTTAATCCATAAACCCAGAAATGACATAATGTAAAACAATTGGGGTATTTGATTAATGTCTATACCACTAAATCCAGTATAGTGGTGCTTGAGAGCTTAAACAACAACTATAGACACTAATAATAAAAATATAATAGTAAATAATAAATTTTCAATAAGCACATATATGTTTTATTAATAAAATAAATATTTGGCTTAAAAAGTGTTGAACTGACCACTTTTTCTTTTAGAGTGTTGAATACAGTTTTTTTCATTTTTATTAATAAATTTACATATAATTTGCCTCTTAAATTGATCTTTTAGCTAACCAAATTGTTAAATGTAGTTGTATTTGAGTAAATTTAATCTCATTTTTTGGTTTCAAACCCCTATATTACTAGTAAAAAATAGCTTAAAATCAGTTAAGCCAAAAATACTAATAGATTCACATTTGCAGCACTCAACTCCCTGGTACTTGACAAAGTGTCAAGTACCAGGGAGTCAATCACCAGGGAGTCAAACTTACCACAGTTGCCACTTTATAAGGGTCAGGGTTCTCCTATAGCCTAAGTGTCTGTCAGGACGGGAATCATGGAATACTATCGTGATTTGCAACTGTAAGTCCATATCAGGTACCAGAACCAGTTTGAAGAAGAAGAGCAGGCTGTTCTCAAGAAAGTATTAAGAGGGGGGATGTGACAGTCCACATGTTTGGTAGTTTTCAGGCGGGGCTAATGTTGGCCAAGTATAAGTTTGGTGGTTTATTGCAGGTAGAGGCCTAGTAGGGAATAATGACTACTAGGGAAGGTAAGGCCTGGCTAGTAGGTAACAAAGGACTACTAGAGGCAAATTTTGTCCCCACCTGGCAGGAGATATTGACTGATGTTGTCTAGAGGTCCTCACCCAGCAGGGAAAGGTGGCTACTAGGGATGGGGAATGAGATAGCTCAGCAGGGAACTTTAGATGCTTGAGGTGGGGAGTGGTCCAGCCTGTTGAGTAGCGTGTGCTATACAGGCTAGATGTTGTTTAGACCCTGGCAGGTAACGCAGGCTACCAGGGTAGGAAAGTGTGCCAGTATAGTAAGTAAATTGGCTACCAGGGCTATAAGTTTTGGGCCCCTGGCAGGTAGCGCAGGTTGCCAGGAAGGGGAAGAGCTCTGAGGGCTCTACGTACCCTGATACACTTACAGGAGGTCTGTGAGCAAGCATCCTAACTAACAGAATGGTAGGGTGTCCTTGTTTATGCCCCTATGGGAGCTTTGGGGAGAACCCAAAGTGAGCGTTGGAGGGCATAGATTTGCTCATAGGGGTCACCAAGGCAGTTGCTTGGGGAAGCAGCTGCAGAACTTGGTGTGATCAGGCCTCTGGGAAGTAGAGCTGATTACTCTGCAACTGAAAGCCTAGACTTAATCACTTGGGTGAGTAAAAACAATGGCATAGACTTTATTGTTCTATGGTTGGATGGCCTAAGTGAATTACCACTTGCAAAGGCCCAGTCAAACACCAGTTCAATGTAGACTCATGCCTGGATCTACAGGTTCTGGTAACAGGGACTGAGATAAAGAACCAATGTGGTTCATAGTATGGGATCAGCAGAGAAGACTAGTAAGAAGGACTGTATGATCACAGTGAAGACTAGTTGAGGGACTGTTGGTTTCATGTTAAAGTTTGGAACCAAAATTATTCATTGTGCATCTGGAATCAAGGTGGGTTATATATTAGCAAAGAACTAGGAGATCATGATGCAGGAGTAGCTGATCATGATGCAGGATTAGTGAAGGACTAGTTGGTCATGATGCAGGATTGGTTGATGGACTAGCTGATGAATAGATAAGAACTAGATGAAGAACTAGAAGATCATGGTGCAGGACTAGCTGAGGAACTTAAAGTTAGCTAAGAAGGACTGGCAGAAGTGAATGCAGGAGCTAGGATGCTTGTTTTGGACTCTTGGAAATGTAGATGTTTATGAGAAATAAGCAGAAAAAGAATTAATTGATGCTGCCAAAAGATATGATATAAAGATGGAATTAATTATCATATAAATAAAAGAAAGGAAAATAAGAAATATGTTGCAGTGATTTAACTGTAGATTTATTTGAAGCTGATTGAGTGGGATGAAAGCCAGAATAGTGGACTGGTTAACGCTTTGGTGCACAAAGAGTTGTAAATTTGAGCGGTTTGAGCAGTGGAAATTGATTTCTTAGTTGGATCCTGGTGGAACATTAGAAATAGTCTATTTTTGCGCTCTACATTCATTGGTTGAGTTCTGGCAGGTTTCCTGATGAATATGATTGGTTAGAAGCCAAAAGCTTAAAGTATAAGCTAGGAAATAGTGAATTAATACTTTAAGCTTTTGAGGAAGTAAGTATTTAAGCTCAAGTTATTATAAGAAAAAGTCAGCAGCAATGGTTTAAGCTTGAGAAGAAAGCCATTTTGAAGGCAGAACCTTTGGGAAAAGAGCACTATAAGAAGGAGGATAGCTGGAAAGTTACAGGGGCTTTGAAGTTTCTGCCAAAAGGTTTTTAGAGGCCTTTTGATTGCAAGCAGGAGCTTGGTTGAACTGATAAAAGTGGAATACCAAGGCCACTAGAGCTGTACAGAGAGCTGGAGCCCAAGATTAAGGAGCTATAGCTTGAGATAAGGAGCTAGACCCTAAGCATAGCGCAGGAGTCTAATTCTAAGGTACAAGAGTCCAAGTTTAAGGAGCAAAAGTCCAAGACTAAGGTACAGGAGTCCAAGGACAAGTAAAAGGAGTCCAAGATATTATTTGTCATGAATCCTGCTATTCACTGTATTTTGATTTTGCCTTTGGTGGGCCATTTTGAAGACAAATCTCTTGCTTTTGATTTTGCCTCTCAAAATGAGTCAATGGCTGGATTGGGAAATACAATTGTTCAGGTTCTTGACTCTGTTCATCTCACTTGCCCCACTCATGCTTGTGGCAAGTGATCCTACTGTCCTGGTAGTGTTTTTTGGTACCACCAACCACTATATATTCCATTTTTCTATTCACCAATAAAATTAGGTTCTATTCACATTTTTGTCTTTGTGTCTTCTGTACTTCTGCGCCTCTCTCTAGCCACAACTAGTAGAGATTATTCATCCAGGGCCGCAAGGTAAACACATAGCCTTCCCTGTAATCAACTGAGACTTAGTACAAATCCAATCCTAAGATTAGGATTTCCCGTTGTATGTCTGTGCCGCGCCTCAGAACACAACATTGTTGGAGGACTCCAAGTGTTGGGAAACCCATATTGCTTCCCTGATCCCCCAGGCCATATACCAGAAGGTTTCTAAGGGGACCTTTCTTCTGAGAGTGAATAAAATCCCATTTCAACCCCTATACATATTTCTGATATACATTTTCCCTTACTAGAGAATAACAACCCCTTCCAGTTGGTCCCTGGCTATGACCTGGGACACACTTTGGGGACTGGTGGACAGGAACCCCACAGGGGCATTGCTTTTTGATAACAGGTCCTGAATGATTTTGTTGGTGGTGGGGTCCTCTGATTGGGATTTCTGAATGGAAAAGGTGTCTAGAAAGTTGAATAGAGTTGAAGAGATCTGATTGATGAAAAAAGACATTAGAAGGAATGCCTTGGTGTTGAAGCGTTTGTATTCAAGATTGGAGTTGGGAGTAGTAGGATGGGGGAAAGTAGGTCAGGGAGGACATTGAGGGATCCCTTCTTGTAAATGATGGTGAACAAGAAGTTGATAATTTCAATCACCCAGTGAGCATGTTGTTGGGATATGCAACATGCCTTAGTGAAGAAAATCAAGTTATTATTGCATGTGAATATGCTGACGGGGTCTGAGGTTCCTTTGTGGTAGCGGCGCCAATGCTTGAGGGACTTGATAATTGAAAGTAGTTCTTTGTTGTGAACAGGGTAGTTATTCTCAGCAGGAAAATGCTTCTGGCTGTAGTAAGCTACAGGGTGGAGCATAACATCCTCCCATGCTGAAGAATGACAGCACCAATAGTGTAGTTGCAGGTGCCAGTCTCTAAGAAGAAGGGTTTGCTGCTATCAGGCATGGGTAGGACAAAAGGAGTGGCAAATAGGTGGCAGATCTGTTCAAAAGAATCCTGTGCTTCAGCAGAATATTTGAACTCAAGCTTGGTGGAGGTCAGATTTGTGAGGGGGAGAACAATGCTGCTTAATCCTGGTACAAACTTGCAACAATAATTTGCAAGGCCAAGAAAGCCACAGAGTTCCTTGTGGTTCTTTGGCACTGGTCAAGAGAGGATAGCATCATGTTTTTTTTGTGCAATGGCAAATCCTTCCTTAGTTACAATATAACCAAGGAATTCCACGCTTGACTGAAAAAAACAACACTTAAAAGGATTGCAGTAAAGGTGGTATTCTTGGAGCCTGACTATGACCTTCCTCAGATGTCAATATGGCTGGAAGTGGACTTAGAATAGATCAGGATATTGTCAAGATAGACCACCAAAAACTTGTTCAGGAAAGGGAGGTGAACTTTGTTCATGAGAGATTATAATGTAGAGGGTGCATTACACAAGCCAAAGGGCATAACCTTGTATTTGTAGAGACCAAAGGGAGTTCAAAAGGCAGTCTTCCATTTGTGTCCCTCAGCAACACAGATCTGATTGAAAGCTGCGCATAGATCTATCTTGGAGAAAATTTGGCTGCCAGAGAGGCAGTCTATGAGAGATTCAGCAGATGTGATGGTGCAGCAATCCTTGATTGTGACCGCATTCAGGGCATGATAGTCAATGAATGGGCAATTGGAATCATCAGACTTGGCAACAAAGAAGATAGGCAAAGAGCAAGGTGATGTTGAGCAAGTGATAAAACCTTTACTGATCTTGTCTTTGATGTATTCCAAAAGCAACTTGTTGTCAGCATTGGATAAGAGTATGATTCTACACCAGGGTGGGGTTTCTCCTTTGTTCAAGTTAATTTTGATGCTGTAGGGTCTGTGGGGAGGTGGGTTGCGGCATTGATTGTTGCTGAATACCTTTTTGTAGTTGCTTATTCAGAAAGGGATTCTATTGTTGGAAAGGGCTGTCTCTGATGAAGGGAGGGTAGTGCAGGAATTTAGCATGTTGAAGTTCCAAAAGCTATTGGGTAGCTGCTGTTTCCTTAAGAGATCCAATGAACAAGGGATGTCATGTGCAAAGAAGTCAACCTTGCGCTCTTGGCATCTGACAATGAGGCCAACCTCTTCACATCAATTCATGCTAAGGTAAATGGGAAAGTTTATTGAGTCTGAGCTGACAGACTGAGAATGCAAAGCAGACTTCCCCAGGCGGAATAAAATGGGAGGCTTTATCTCAAAGGCTGTCACTGGCAGATTTTTGGGGTCACAGGCATTGATCTTGAAACCAGGCGTGAGTATCAGGGCCTTAGCTAGTCTAGAGTCAATATGGTTTAAATTGGCACCTGTATCTAACAGGGCAAATGTCTTGATGTTGGAGACAGGGCTATGAATCACAATCCAGATGAAAGGAAGAGAAAACTTGCCAGAGGCTTGGATGTTGTTGATCTGGGTATTGTTGGAAGAGCCAATGGAGTTTTATGTTGCCTTATCTAATGTTGGTTCTAACTCCAGGCTTTGGCAAGGGATTTGTCTAGGATCAGGGCAGTTTGCCACCAAATGGTCAGCTTGTCCACAATAGAAGCACAACTTGTTTGGTTGTCTGCAAAGGGCTTCAGCAACAATTAGACAGTACCCATCAACCTCCTTTGGTTTGTAGGCAGAAGGGGGTGACATATTGGGCAGGTTTCCAGCAGGGAAGGGGCACAGAGCAGGTGTTGGTTGTGTGGTAGGCTGGGTGATGATCTGAGCTAGCTGGGGCTGAACTGGCTTTGATATGGTTCTGAACTTCTTCTCCCACTTGGAGACCATATTAATGAGTGGTTCCAATTCTTTGGGGAGGTCATAGTGGATTAAGAAGGCTTTGAGGTACAGGTTTAAGCCAAGCATATAAAAATTGCAAGCTTTAGAATGGGTAGAATTTAATCTGGATTGTATTTCACAGAAGTGCTTGTTGTGGTTTGTCAGAGAGCCTGTTCCTTGGGTGCAGTTTGAGAACCAAGTATTTGGGATGACAATGGGCTCCTACTCAGTTCCTTCCTTGGCAGCGTGTGCAAGCAATTCAGATAGAAATCAGTCATAGATTTTGAGGATGGAAGGGTCACAGACAAACAACTCACAAAACCAACTTCACAAGGAGCCCTCAAGTTGCTTCACAGGGTAGATGACCTTTTGAGAGTCTGATTTGAACTACAAAAAATATGCTAGGAAGTGGGCTTGTGTGAAGGCTAATAAATTGAAGGTTCTATCTTAAGAATTAGCTAATTGCTTAAATTTAGAAATGTTATTTAATATAATAGTCTTACTGTGAGGATTGACAATTATTCTTCTCTGGAAACCTGGGCCCGGGAGCAGGAATTAAACCCCAACCCTAGACCCCCTTGGGCTGCTGGGCCTGTGGACCAGAGGACCGCCTGCCTGTGTTTTTCTGGAATCAAGCCCCTGCAAGCTGATACCAAGAATGTTATCCTGTGCAATAAAACAGGCCAAACCAAGAAAAGTATTGTACCAAATGGAAGACTAATCATAGCGCCTAATGGAGGTACTGAAGCGGCAACTATTAGCTTCATGAATTTGAAGTTGTCACCAGTGGCCAATCCAGAGCCATCCCCAGGAAGAGGCACAGTCCTGAAGCCCAACCCCATGGCCACAACTCTAAAGCAAGTTAATCAGGTAGCCAATTTGAGATTCTTGACCAATGAAAGAACTCCTAGGCCAAGTGCCATTTTGCTGCCTTTGGACCCAAGCACCCAGTCCCCCATGCCTGCCTTCCCAATGCCCTGATGAACCCCCCATGGAAAATATTAAGTTTGAAGATGAGGTGCTATATAGACCAAAGGACCCCGTGCTCCAAGCTTATTGCCATTTTTGAATAAAGGTTATGTTATTTTGGCTCATACAGCTACTGCCCTATTTTGCATTTGCCTTCTACCAAATCAGTACAAGATCTCACGGCCCTCCTGCCCCACAACCCTCAATCTTCTGTCTACCAGGTGTACCCTTTGGGCCTGTTCACTTCACCAATTACCCCTTGAAGCCCAAATATAAGGACTATACCCCAGAAAAGATACTCAAACTTGATCCTTTGGCCTGCATACAATCTGCTGTTAGATACAGTTGTCAAGGACTGTGGATATTCTCAACACCAAAATTGTTTAGAGGGAAATTCAACTACCTTCCTTCTTACAACGTCCATATGGAAATGCCTGTGACACATAAATCTATTCCTGATTCCTTGACTGACCTCCCAACTGACCATACTGGCAAGCTCTTTGGAATTGTGTACATCACCCTCACAGGGGTAATTGACACTATCATACCAGCTGCCGGCCTGTGGTCTTGGGAAGGAAAGTCTGTTTCCTATCTTTTTAAGTTAGCTCCTCTCTTGTGGTGGGCCCTGCTGCTAAATCACCAGCCCAAGTTACCCCTGAAAACAACGGGCTGGCTGCCCAAGAATGAATCCCTGACACTTACTATGAGAGTTTGAAATAGTCTCTGAAGTATCCTTATCAAGTGGTAACTTATCCTTGAAGAATAAAAGTGAAATAAGATATAACAGGAAAGACAAAGATAAGGTGCAAAACATTGTAACTGCTAATACAAAAAAAGAATGGCTGAGAAAGAAAATTGATTTTCTGGGATATTGCCATTTGAAGTTGAGATAATATAAGGTCTGGAGGCTTGGGGTAGATTATTGTAAACTAAGGCCTTTAAACCAAGAATATTTATATTTGTTAAGTATGATAAGGAGCGCCTTTTGGGGAAGCTTTAAATATGAAATTAAGAAAGAGAAGAAGTATGTTTTATTGGATAATACTTTAGACTTATATAGACTTGACTGTGGCAGGGATTTAGTTGGATCAAACCTAGGGGTTAGTCATGTGCTAGATGGGTTTAAGCCACTGGATACTTGGACAGTCAGGTGATATTGCTTGGTTACCATTCTTGGTATGTCAAATGGTATATTGGAAGGGGACTAAATTGGGCAATGCTGGATGTTAAGTAGGTTGGCAGTAGCCAGAATGCTTGTTCATCCAGACCCTCAACACCCGCCCTTAAGGGGTTACTCTGGTGCATCAGGAGGGGGCTTTGTTTTCACAGCTGCTGCCTGATGCTCCTGGAGCTGTTTACTAGTTGGAACCAGTCTGGTCAAGTGCTCTCCTTTACTGAGGTGGAGAGGTTCTGTGGTATTTCTTGATAATTGGGTTTTTGGCACTTTGGAATTTTACTAGGTAAGTGTTGTGCTCTGGTCTGTATTTAATGACTCTTCCTGGTCCCTGGTGTACTGAGTCTAGTTTTTTTCTGTTGCCAGCTAGAATCCAGACAGGGGAGTTGATGGGAAGTGGTTCCTCAATGAAAGTTACCCTTTGTGTCTTGAGCCTCTTCATTTCAGCTATTTTAGCTTTTAGGCAGATGTGTTGTAGGTTTGGTGCTTGCTCTACTGTGGGAGACTTTTCTTGGGGGATCTTTATGTAGGGCTGTTTGTTGTGGGTGATTACTTCTGGTTTGTACCCATAGGTTAGCTCAAATGATAAATAGCCTGTCCCTTGGTTGGTGAGGACTTGGGATACTTGTAATGCATGTTTCACGTATAGTGGCCATGTGTCTTTGGATTTACCCTACATTATTTTCTCTAGAGTTCTGATAAGGCTGCCGTTTAGGTGTTCCACTCTACCGTTGGCCTGTGGCCTGTATGGAGAGGTTGTGGAGTGTTTAATGTTTTTGGATTTCAAGTTGTCATTTACTATATGACCTGATAACTCTGTTGCTCCATCAGGTATGATGTAGTCTGGAGTGCTGTAGTTGGCTATGATTGTTTTTTTAATGAAACAGTTGATGGTCTCTGCTTTGTGGTCCTTTGTTGCCCAGCAGATGGGCCAGCGTGTGGCTAAGTCAATAGCTACAATTAAGAAACGTTGGTTTGTCTTTGTTTCTGGGAAGGCTCCTACTACATCTAGCCCCCAAACCTTAAATGGTTCAGGGTCTGGTACTGGGTTGACTGTTGACCAAGGAGCCTTTGTACTGGTGTATTTCTTGCATACTGTGCACTTTTTCATAACATCAAATTTATCCTGTTTGAGGTTGGGCCACCATACTATCTCTTTTAGTGTGAGGTATAGGTTGTTAGCCTTTGTATGGCCTATTAGGTGGTGATGTCTTAATATGGTGTCAACTCTTTGTACAAGTGGGATGTACAGGACACGTTTGTCATTAATAATTTGGTATACAGTACCATTTGATACATGGAAATACTTTTTGTTTCTTACTAATGTATCATGTATCAGTTGGTGTGCTGTGGGGTCTTTCTCTTTGGCTTTATACTCAGTGTTGTACAGGTTTGGTCAGTCAGGGTCCAGGTGGTCAGGGTGATCCTCTCTAGGCTGACATAGTCTTGAGAGAGCATCAGCTGTGACCAGCTCTGCCCCCTTTTTGTACTGGATGTCCAGGTTGAGCTGTTCCAGCAAGGACATCCATTTGGCTTGCCGCTGTGCAAGTGTGTTCTGAGTTTTGAAATAGATTAAGGATTTATGGTCAGTTAGTACTAGGATGTTTAAACATCCTTACAAATACAGTAGTTTCAAAAGCTATGGCAACAAGCAAAAATACCTCAAATTTAAACAAAATGATTTAAGATTTAAACAAAATCCAAGTCACGCAAGATTCAGGATTCAATTAATTTAAATATTTTTGGTTAATAAATGAACTGCCAAACCAAAAACAAAATTTGACTAACCCATTATACAAAATTAAAGCAAACATCAAGCAGTGTAGTTCAAACCACAAAAAAATGAACTGACATAACAAGTGAAATGGATGGTTGCTGTAACAGAGTATATTATAATCCAATCAGGATTCATACGAGGCAATGTCAGAAGAACAAAACAAAACTTGAGCAATCTAGAAGCAAGATTACACAAGCACAAAACAAAATGAACTCACACAATATGTGTAGTATGAGCAGCTTAAAATAGAAAAATATCAATTTAACAGCCAATCAACAGCTATCCAATTTAGGAACAGAGGCATTTTATCCATTTTGATGGCTCCAGATTTGTATGAAAAGGTTTTGAGAACCTTCCAAATATGAACTTGAGATTATAAAAAAATAAACTATTAAATTTTAAAATTTCTACTTTTAGTGATTTTATCCTAGGTTTTTTACAATGGTTTTTACAAGCAAAATCTTCAACTGCGCCAGCAGCCAAGCCAGCAGCAGCCAGACCAGCTTCAATGGACGCAAGGCTCAGAACGTGGAGGCACCTGTTTACACCCAAGCCTTTGAGGCGGGTAACAAGGAAGCTGACCTGTTACTGTCCCCTGATCCATATGGCTTTGACTTGTTTAAGAGTCACTTAGTGTCTAGCTCTACCCTTGCTCCCACACCCACCCCTGCACAAGCTGTCTGTCAACCAACCAATCAGGATGGCAACATTGATTTGGAAGAACATCCTGCCACTGCCCAACCTGCCCCCCTCAGCCAATCAGGCTTCAGCTCCTGCCACCCATTGCCCCAAATGCAGAATAATCACTGCCCAAATTCTTCAGGAAATCATGGCACTCAATCTGCAGGGTCTGTCCTGGGATCAGATAGCCAGCCAAAAACAATTCACCCGGGCTACTGTCATGCAGGAATTCAACAACCTGATGAATAAGGGAAATCTGATTGGGACAGCCAAGAAGCCAAAGAAGGCCACAGAGTCCCAGATCAATGAGGCATACCCAATAATGCTTGACCTCCTCCAGCGGGACCCCAAGCTTCCCTTGACCCAGGTCCGGAAGCAACTTGCGCACCATGGCATTTGGGTGTCTGAGCGCATGGTGCAGCTCTGGATGCACAGAAAGGTGGCTTCAATTAGGGTTCTTACAAATTCTGCTGGCAACCAATGGGATGGTGCTGAGGATTCCCCGTATGACACTGCAATTGAATCAACCCTGGTCAGATGCTTGACAAGTCTAACAGATGACATCATGTTTGTCTGTATTACAAGTTATCAATTGCATTTGACAATTTTGGTGAGCAAGTAAAAGCCGCCATCAAGAATGGAAGGAAGAAGGTCAAGAAAGGAACATTCATTGGTGCATTTCTGGCTGTTATAGCCAAGGGTTTTGTCTACTATTAGACAAACCCTGATTTCATCAATGGGTACTCATACAGCCACATCCTTGGTGGATTGCTTGACTCCTGGGATGGCTTGAATTCCAAATACCAGGTTTTCTTGAGCCACCAGATGGAGGATAGCTCCACTGCCCTCAAGGCCATCCAGCAACGCGGGCACCAGGCCTCAGTGTACCCAGCTGGTCACTCTGACGTCCATCTGGCAGATATTATGTTCTTTAATATTTGAGATACACTCCAGGAGCGCCACCCTCAGGCTTTCAACAACCTCTATCTTGGGGTCCTTGATCACAATTTTCTCTTTGGTCACCAAATGGTGGCTGACTTATTTGTGCAAATGGTTTTCCATGTGAACATGGGCAACCAATCACATAAGAATAAGCACCTTCCACCTTGGGCCACTGCCACTTACCAGCCCATCCAGCAAATGACCAATGAGGAATACAATAAGCGTTATATGGCAGCCATCACGCAAAATCCTCCTGCCTCCACCCCTGCCATCAACACCCCTAATCCGCAAGCCCAACCCATTCAATCCCAGACCCCCCAGGCCAGTACTGCCTCTACGTCTTCCTTCCTGCGCCATTCTGCCCATAGCATTACTCTTCCTTGCCTCAATAAACCCCCCTGATCCCAAAAAAATTCTATTTATATTATATTTATTTTGAATTTCAATTGTTTGTGTTCTCTTTGTTTATAGTTTGCTATATTCTTTATGCTCAGCTTATTTCATTAAAATCATATATTTACTATGCCATGTATCTAGATCTAGAACATAGTTATTTTTAGCACTTAAACACATCCCCTTGTGAAAATATTAACAACAATTTGGTGATCAGCTAAATTTGAATTAGTAAATTATAGGTTAATTGTATTTAGATAAAGTTGTTACTGATCCAAATTCAAAACCTTAATGATAAACTTTAAGCCAGTCAGGAGCCAAGTGATAAAGTGATTATTGTGACATAAAGGGTCATTCAATAATTCTTTGATGCATGTGCGCTAATTAATATGATTGGCTGGATGTTCTGCCATTGTACGCCATTGCTGCTGTGACAAGTTGTTGATGTACTAGTGCTAACCCAGCAGCTGATTGTGCACTAGTCCATCAACAACTTGCCACAGCAGCAATGGTGTACAATGACAAAACATCCAGCCAATCATACTAATTAGCGCACATGCATCAAAAAATTATTGAATGACCCTTTATGTCCCAACAATCACTTTATCACTTGGCTCCTGATTGGTTTAAAGTTTATCATTAAGGTTTTGAATTTGTATCAGTAACAACTTTATCTAAAAACAGTTAACACTATAATTTTCTAATTTAAATTTAGATGATCACCAAATTGTTGTTACTATTTTCACAAGGGGCTATGTCAAGCGCCAAAAATAATATGGTAATCAAAGAAACAATGCTAACACAAAGCAAATGACACATATTGAGATGAGTTTAAAACATATACAAAATGGGTAAAAAGATGGGATAATGTAGTAGATGGGAAAACAAAAAGGAATAAACAAAGAGGCAACAGTATCAAAATAATACAGAACTATTGGGGCAAAAGCTATAAAAACATATGGAAAGGTTAGTGAAAAATCAATGAGAGAATTGGAAAAGCTTCTGAAAGACCTTGACTTGGTGATTGCCAAAATAAAGGACATTGACTGCAAGGTCAAAGCCAAAGTGAAGTCCGCCGTCCTTGAAGGGGAAAAATAGACAAGGTGTCCGCAAAGGCACTAATGTCAAAAATGCCAGACACCCCAGAGAAGACAATCAAGCACTTACTTAATATTCAAAAAACTGTGGTCAAGGGCCTCCAGTTCAAAGCATACAATCTTTCTGCGCCGTCCGTCTGGGTATATGACCCAGAGATGTATGCCCACCTCAAACCTGCCAAGCGTGCCAGGGCAGATGATGCCAAATTGCTGGCGCAATTGCTTGCACCAAGAATGGCAAAGCCAGCTGAAGCCGCTGACAAGGAAGAAATCCAAGAAGGTAACCTAAAAAATTATAATTAATAAAACTCTTAAATACTTACCTTTTCTTTAGAAGATGTTGATAGTGAACTCTGCTGGGTCCTGGTTCCTTTTGTACCCCCCACCTTCTACTCCAACTACACCACTCATGTGGTCAAACAGCTTTTCCTGTCCCCCCTGTCTTGCAGGAGCTTGAAGACAGGATCAATGGTACATTCCTGATGTCCAGGGAGGCATTGGCTGGGCTTTTGCATGGTGAGGGGGCATCTGAGTGGGCCGTTACTACCTACAAGGATGCCCAACTGGTCTACCTGGACCTGGTTAACCTCAGTGGAGTTTACTGTGTAAACTCCATTGAGCTTGTTTGGGACGTCCTGGTAATGCTCCCATTCAAGAATATACCAGAGATGGGCCAGGCTCATGCGGCTGCTTGCTTCTGCTTCCTGGTGGAGCATACCATCTCCTACCTGTTGGAGAACTTTGGGCGCACAGTGTCAAAATTGGCTGTTGTAGACGCAACAGCTGTAAAGAAGACAAAAATCCTCCTGGCGGACTTCAGGCTGGCCTGGAGTGCCAACAAGACAGGGGTTCCTGCAGCTATGGAGCTGAACTTCACCAAAAACAAGCACAAGAAGAAGATTGCGCTGTATATATCCAAATTGTGCAAGTTTACAGAAGCCTTTGCTGGACAAAGGCTTCACCTTGTTGTTTACCTTGGGTATCTTTTCCTCTTTGGGATGAGCGCCAGTGTAGAGGACCTAGACGGGGTCCTTCTTGGGGTCAACAAGGCCAGGCTCTCACTGGATGGGAAGAAGGTCCCCCCTGGGTATGACTCAGTGGATCATGTCATCCAGGACGCCCTGGTCCTGGCTGGCATCTTTGGGTTTGCAGCCCTGCCAGAAAAGCTGCTTCTCTGTTCCCACCTCATTATCCTTCCTTTTACCAGCAGGCGCAAATACTTTAATAAGGGTGTATCCACCGTCCATGGTGTGGCAGTGGAGGTTGTGCACCACCTCCATTGCAGGGTGGGTACATACTACCAAACCCATTATAGGCACACTTAATTTTATCTCTATATCAATAAATATATTTATACTCTACTATGTTTTTACATTATAAATAATTTTTCAAATAATATTTTAGCAAACAAGATTTGCAAAATATATTGCAGAAATGGGTTTCATAAAAGTATAAAATAATACAGTAATAAAATAAATTTCAACCTTAGAATTTATGTTTAATTTTTATAAGACTATTTTATATTTATTTGACAAAAGTGATATAAATATATTCACGTAATCCAGTATCAAGCGTTTGAGATAACCTCAGATGACATATTAAATAATATATAATAAAATATATAAATTACTTACATCTATTGATGGATCATCTGAATGTGATTGGGCTTGGAAACATCTAAATATAAAATGATAATTAATAAATCTTGAATAGTAAATAAGAGAATATAAAAAAATTGGACACACTAAGCCTTTAATTGATTGGCTGTTTGGCTAGGCACACAGGAATGAACAAACCAGCGTGGCCAAATTCTATGGCCACGGTCTCAGCTGGGAGGGTATAGATCCTGGCCTGCAGCAAATCAAACAGGTCCTTGGTCCCTGTTGGGGTTCCTTGCTTGACAACTTGCTTGAGCCACCCAAAGACTTCCTCAATGGGATTTAGGAAGGGAAAATAGGCAGGGAGGAAGAGAAGGCGCAAATTTGCCGTGGCCAATTGCTGGGGGCCCACTGCAATGCTTGTGTCAATCATTGGGAATTTCTTGAGAATGTCAGCCACCTTGTGGAGACCAACATTGTTCAACACAATCACATTGGTGAAGCCCAGGCTTGTGCGCCTCAGGTGGTCCTGGACCAATTGGAGGAATGACAAGAAGGTACAGCTGTTGTGAAAACCCAATATCATTTGATAAAGCTCAACTCCCTTTAGACCAAGGAGAGCCACCATTGAATATGCTGTGGCGCAGACTGCAGCACACCAAGCCATCCTGTCATTGGAGCCTTTGGGGACATATCTATACTCATTGCGCATCAACAAGGCAAATGCCAATTTGTTAATATAGTAAAATTTGACCGTCCCCTTGGCTTTGAGGGCAGTGTACGCCTCAGCGTAATTTTCCTGGGTCTCAATATTGGCTGGGCTGTTTCTGTTGTAGGGAGATACCTTGAGCTTTTTCCAGGAAAAGTGCATTCTCTTCACCAGATGGTAGTAAAAGGAAATAGAGGCTTCAACCCCAAAAGTAGATTTGACCATGGCCTGAATATTTGCCAGTTCAAGATGGAAGTCCCAGGAGATCCACTGGCGGATTGCCCATTTGTGCTCCTTGGTGAGCATGGTGGAAACATGCAAGGATTTCTTTGCGGTAAGGACTTGGCCAGTATCAATGAACTTATTGAAGGTCTTCAAGGCGTACTTGGGATCCACTACAACAAGAGCCACAGCGCCTTGTAATCACCAGATTCCTGTATGAGCCGGAGAAGGATGATGCGCTTAATGTCAGGAATGCACCTGTGAGCAGGTTTTATAGTGGTGGGGATTGGCTTGTTGGTGTCGGGCACAACACAGGGCATGGGCACCTTGGTGTAAAAAGCAGTAAATTTCTTTAGCAATAACTGTCCCTCATTGGTTTGGTAGAACTTGGGCTCCTTGCCCTCCTCCTGATTGCCATAAAGTAGGGCTTGTAGCTAGTATCAAGTACAGGCTTCACCTTCTCCAGCATGGCTGATGGGAACAACTCTTGTTGGTACACAACGCCAAACACATATGAAGTAAGTTCTACCTCCTTGTCTCTAACTTTCTTGGTAGTAGTAACCTTAGTGGGCTTCTGGGTCAGCTTTGGGACCCAATGGTTTATGCTCCGCACCCTAGCAGCTTGTGCTCCTTTAACTGGCTGTGTCAGTGCAGCGTCACTATGGAACTCTCCTCTTCTGCCTCCCTCCTGAGTAGGCACTTGTGTTGCACTAAGTCTATTCTTTGACCTGCAGGGCAACTGCAACCATGGCACACAACAGGTGCAATGGTAGTCTGTTGCTGTGTTCCTTCCATTTTGAGAATTCAATAAAATATTAAATAAAACTTAATTAAGCTACTCCCTATTTTTTGCTTTTATCTGTTTATGGATATTCAATTAATAGTTTTCCCACCCAATATCCCAATTATAGGTTTTTTATTTCTTAGTTAGTTGTTTTTGGTTTTACCACACCCATTTTAAAATACCCAAAATAATTTCCACCCATTTTACCATATTTTACGCCAAATTAAGCACCCCACACAATATTTAAAATTTATTTTTTGGATCTTGTGTCTTATTTTAGATACCTTGTTATCATTCATGATTACAATCCATTGCACACATTGCATGAGTGATTTTGTTTACGTAGTGAGTTGCTATTGTGTTTTGTTTTTGGTTTGAGTTTTAAACCCATTGCTTGGGTGTATTTTGTCACCAATTCACACAGTAAACATATTCACACCAAAAGTCAACTCACACCATTTTGTTTGTGAATCAATGTATTTTGGATTGTATTTTGAATGGTTTTGCTTTGCATGTGAGCCCTTTGTTGCTGTGTTGACCCATTTTGCCCATTAACAACAATAAACCCTGTTGACAGAGTATATTTTAACCTGAGAGTTGGATTTTGTTTAAATCTGAAATCATTTTGTTTAAATCTGAGGTATTTTTGCTTGTTGCCATAGCTTTTAAAACTACTGTAACATCTCCATTTCTTGCATTTGTGGTATATTGCTAGCAATTCCTTATTGTGTATTGGGTGTCTCTGCTCAGTATTGGTTAGGTTTCTGTTTTCATAACATACTGGCAGGAAGGCTTGCTGCCCTGGCTGGCAGATGCGCAGGACTGCGCCAATGGCGGTGTTGCTGGCATTTGACTCAAGCTTGTAGCACCCGTTATTGTTAGGGTATTGTAAGATTTGTGCTTTGATCAAAGCTTGTTTTATTAATTGGAAATTCTTGTCACATTCTTTAGTCCAGATGAATTTCTTTTTGGCATTACCCTTGGTTAAGTCATTTATTGGTGCGGTTAGTTTTCTGCAGTCTTTGATGTATTTCCTTAGGTAAGCTACCATACCAAGAAAGCATCTAACTTGTTTAGCGGAGGTGGGGCCGTTGCATGTTATTTATGGCTTTTATTTTTTCTGGATCTGCTTTGATGCCACTGTCAGATACAATGTGGCCCAAGAACAGGAGTTTATTTTTCATAAATTGGCACTTACTTGGTTTTGCGTAAAGTTTGTGCTTTGCGAGTCAATTGAGTGTCTTGCAGACATGCATGAGGTGTTCCTCTTTTATTTTTGAGAATATTATGATATTGTTGAGGTAGCATAATGTATTTGAGAGGCCATTCAGCGCTTGGTTCATCATAGTGACAAAAGTTGCAGGAGCTTTGGTCATCCCATAGCTCATTACCCTACACTCAAAGGATCCAAATTGCGTACAGGACACAGTTTTTGGTATGTTCTTTCCCTTTACTTTAACTTAGTTGTAACCTGAGGTGAGGTCAATTTTGGAGAAAAAATTAGCACCTGAGAGTCTTGCAAACAGATCCTTTATGAGTGGAAGAGGGTATTTATCATTCCTGTGCTTGCATTTAGTGCTCTGTAGTCAGTTACTAGATGCAGAGTGCCTTCCTTTTTCTTTAAAAAGAATACTGCTTCCCCCATGGGGATTCAGACGGGTGGATGAAGCCTTTGGCTAAGTTGTCTTCAATATGGGTTTTGAGGGTTTGGGTCTCCATGGGAGAGAGTCTGTAGAGAGGTGTAGGTTTGGGCATGGCTTTACATAAGTTGATGATATGTTTTACCTCCTGTTTGGGGGATAGCTCTGTGAGTTCTTCTTTGAATACGTGAGCGTATTAATTTAGGAGTTCTGCAAGTTCTGGGCATTGGATTTTGGTTGTTTGTATGTTATTAAACTCAGTGTACCTCATTATGTGGAGGGTACTATCTTTGGTTAGAAGTTCTGAGTCATCTTGGTTTATGACCTGGACAAATACCGTGTCTCTTAGTATGAAGTCATTTGGTTCTTTGAGGATGTTGAAGTTGACTCTGTTGCATTTGATGATCATGGTTTTTGTTTTCCAATATACGCTGGGGTTCACTTGGGTGAACCAGTCTATGCCTGCTACAATGTTGTAGTTTATGTTGTTCATGAAAAGTCCTTTGATGGACGTTTTTATGCCTTGGAGGTCAATTCTAAAGGGAGTTGTTTTGCTTTGTGTAGAACATTTGATTTATCTGCCATTCTGGCATATTTGAAGTTGGATTTGACAACTGGTATTTTGTACTTGGTTACAAATGGTTTGCTTACCATAGTGTGTTGTGCACCAGAGTCAAATAGGATTTTATGTGTATGAAATTTATAAGTGCATGGGTAGACAAGAAGTTGTGAGGAATCTTTAATTTTCAAATTCATAAAAATGGAGGATTGTGGGACACAAGGGATGTGAGCAGCAAAGTTTGTGCCTTGGTACAATTTCTTGTCAAGTTGGGGGGAGACAGGGGCACTTAAGCCTGTTCCCCCTTCTCTTTTCCCTGTTCCTCTGTTTTGAGACCTTTGAGGTCAGAGAATGTGGGATCAGATTCATAGCAGGTTGCTACTTCAGCGTTGTTAACTTTGGCAGTGTCCTCTTTCTTGGGACAGGAGCAGTTTGCACTTTGGCTGCAATTGCCATTGTTGAAATTGGAGTTGCTGTTGTTATGGTTGGTATTTTGGAGTTTGTTGCCATAGGAGTTTTCTCTACCATTGCCTTTTGTGGAGCAATTGCCGTTGCATGCAGCATATTCCATGTTTGCGCATTTTTCAGCGCGCTTGGCTTCTGCAATGAGCACAGGCATGGAGGTGTTAGCCTCTGGGCAGATGAGGGCAGCAACAGAGGGTTTTATTCTGTTGATAAATGAGGATCTGGTATGTACGTTGTCAGCTTGTGCTGGGTTTTGGATTTTGCAATGTAATTCCTTAAATTCATTGGTGTAAGCTGCAATAGTAGTCCTCTAAGGAAGATCACTGAGCTGTATTGCAATGTCTTGGAGGGATTTGGTGACGCAGAAATTGTGGGTGATGTCTGCTTTGAACTCTTCCCAGTTGTCAAGCTGGTCGTCAGTTTGTGAGCCAACCCAGGTGGCAAACCAGTTAGCTGCGGCCTTGTACAGGCACTTGCTGGCTTGCTGGACCCATTTCTCATGCAGGATGCGGCTGGCGCGGAGTTTGGTGGCTGAGAAATCTAGTCAGTTGATGTTTTATTTGTTTTTACCAAAGAACTTGTTGATACCAATGTACTTGGTGTTAGTAACTTCACCTGTGATAAGTGGTTGTGAGTTTGTTTGTGGTTGAAGAGAGCAACTGTATTGAATAATCTTGGTGCATGCTTTGGGCATGACCAGACCTTCAAATATGGTGCATCCACTAGGTATATCTTTGTCAATGTTGTGGGCACAGAAGTACGTTTTCTAGGTCTCCTGGGATGTGGCCTGGTTGAGTACGTGAGCAAAGGTGGGCGGGTTTTGGTCAGTCATTTTCTCTCTCATGGGTGTGGTAAAAAAACTGTAGCTGCTATCAGTGATGAGGAGCAGCTTTTGGGGAAGCTTTGAATAGGGAATTAAGAAGAAGAGAAGTATGTTTTATTGGATAATACTTTAGACTTATATAGCTTGCGCTGTGGCAGAGATATAGTTGGATCAAAGATAGGGAAGTTCATGTGCAGAATGGGTTTAAGTCACTGGATACTTTGAAAGTCAGGTGAGATTGCTTGGTTACCATTATAAGTATGTTGAACAGTTTATTAGAAGGGGAATAAATTGGGCAATGGCTGGATGTTAAATAGGTTGGCGGTAGCCAGAATACTTGTTCATCCAGTAACTCAACAAGTATAAAAAGGTAGGCAAGTTTTGCAACAATAACTGAACTAAGGCTCCTAAAAGCTTACAGGAAGTGAAGTAGGGACAAAAGCGGTTTATTAAATCTAAGAAAATAAAGTAAAGACCAGTCTTAATGATAGAAGATTTGGTTGAAAATCAATCTCTAAGTCTGGGAAGTGATCAGCACTAGCTCAGGGATTGGAACTGTCAACAATTCAAGTGTGAGTACCACTAAAAAATTGCCTAACTGATGGAAGATGTAGTCAAATGGAATCATAAAACTAACCTGGGAAAGATACAAGAATAAAATCCAAAGAGAAAACACAAGCCACAAAACCTAACAAAACCCTTTTTGGGGTGCAAGTCAAACAATCTTAACTTAAGTTGAGATTGGATAAAACTCAGGCTTATTATTAAAGTCTGATTATTGAGGTGATGGTAGGAAAAAAAACTAACCATATGTGGCTAGATGGCTTGGTAGGTAAAAACAGACACAAGCACATGTTTCTGTTAACTTAACCTTTAAAAGTTAAGCAAAAAGATAAAGGGGACAACATGGAAAAGCAGCTCTGCTTAGCAGCTGAGGATAGAGCAAAAGAGCAAGCAGGAGGAAGGAAAAATAGAGTCTAAACTGCTGGCGTAAGTCAAGGCAAAAAGCAAAAGATAAACAAGTTAAGATTAGTTAATACTAACCCTAGAGTAAAGGGGTGGGTTTGAGAATTGTCCTGGATTAAAGGTAACTTCAAAAATGAAATTTAACCATTAATATATATAAAATTGGCTGGTAAAGCAAGGGATTGAAAGGGGGAGATGTTGAGGAGTAAATTTTCTGTGATTTGAACCAAGGATTAGGATAAGATAATATTGATGAACTTGAAAGATACTAGCAGCAAATATTAAAGAAGGAGAATCCTGACAAGAGCAGACTGTGCAGGGGTTTGAGGTTCTCTCAAAGGATCCTTACATAGCCAAGTATCCAGATTTTAATCCTTTCCTTGAGTACTTCAAGCCCCAGTGGATTGGGAAGGTTGTCACACAGAGGCAAGGCCCGCGCCAAGGCCAGTTGAAAGGTTTACTGGGCAGCTGTCAACGGGGAGCTGAAGATCACTTCAGTTCTAGAGGCTTATCACAAGCATCTGAAGGCCAAATTTGGGCTTTACCCAAAGTTCAATAAGTTCTTATCCCTCCTGAAGCATGGGCAAGAAAAAATCATCTCCAAGCTCAGAGATCTCACCAACTGCGTTCCTCCACCAAGCCTATCACCCAATCCACCCTCTTCACAAAGGCCATCCAGGGTGTGGCCAAGAACAAATATAAGGACTCTGAGATCAAGCAGCAGCTTGAGCTTATTGCCACTGCTCTCCTGGAGGGGGCTAAAATGAAAAAGGAGAAAAATGGGGAGGAATAAACTTACCTGCTTGCTTCTATGGTTTTAAATTTTTCTCTTTAACTTTTACTTTTTAGTTTTCATCATTTAGTTTTTAGTTTTTAGTTTTCTATTTTTTGATTTAATTAGACATTAATGATTATTTTATGTAAACATGGTAAGTTTGAGATGATTAGTTATAGTCAAAAGTGAGTGAAATATCTTAATTTTTGTTAATTTACTAGTAAAACATAAGATGTTTACAGTTGTTCTTATATGAACTATATCAAATAAATATTATAATTTATTTGTATTTTTCATAAATTATATGATTATGGTTTTGTTTATTTTTGTTTCATTAGGTTTTAATTTTTTGGTAATCAAAAATATTTTATAATGAAGAGTGTAAATTACATAGTAAAGCAAGAAATAATTACTTATTTCTCCTTATTTTCATTAATTTAAGTACTGTTTTATTGCATTTTTGAGCTTTCTGAAGTCACTTTAGTATACCATAGCTGTATAGATTAATTTTTCATATTTTAAGTTTTCAGAATATGTTGTAACAGTTCTATTTTAGCAGAGTTACATGGGGAAAAATATTTAGAAGCTAGATAATAATCTTTATTGTGAGATAGTGATTATATAGTTTATGTGAATCAATGGATAACAGGAACATGATTGGTGATCACACAGTTGGATGGAAGAAGGGGGTGGCTTGATCCTGATAACAAGTCAAGCGCCAAAACAAGGTATCCACTGTAAAGGATCATCATCTGTTCATGTTGTTGAATTTGGTAAATTAAGTTGACTTCTTAGTCTGGCTTTGAGTGACCAGATAATTGGATTGCAGGTCACAAACCTGCTTGGTTGGAACCTTGCTGGAGGGTCAAGCCTGCGGTTTTAACACCCCCCCCCGGCTGAAGGTCAGCCTCCTCTGGGGGTAGGTTGTCAGGGAAGTTGTCAGGAGCCTGGGAGCCATACTATACTAGCTGCTGTTTGGTGGCAGGTAGGATGGTTTTGCGTTGCTTCTGTCTTGCCTTTCAGGGTTGTAGGCGGTCATGGTGTAGGGTCTTGTCTTGCTTACATTTACCAAGCCCTTGCATGAGGTAAGTGTTATTGTTGTTTACCTTTAGAATGATTGCTGGCCCCACTTTTTCAGGTTGTAACTTGCTCTTGTCAACATTCATGACCCATACTTTGCCCCCAACTTCATGCCTATTGCAGATGGGAACAAATGTCTTTTGCAGACGTTCATCCTCTTTGGCTTTTTGCTCACAATTAGCCTCCATTACTTGAGGGTCTGAGCAGGGGGGGGACTTCACTTGGAATTTCCAGTTTAGGTCCTGTCAATGCTTGAATGATATTTTGCTGTGTGCCGTATACCAGTTCAAACGGGCTTTTCCCAGTGGATCTGTTCACTTGGGTTTGACACACAAGTAGTGCAGTTGGTAGCTGCTTATACCAATCAGCAGGTCTCCCGGCGGTGAGTTTGGCTAGGGCTTGTACAAGGCTACCATTAAGCCGCTCTACTTGTCCATTGTCCTGTGGGTGGTATAGTGTTGTTACGGTGTGTTTGACCCCATTCTTAGTGAGGTATACATTAGTGTTTTTGGAGGTCAACTCTTTGCCTCCATTGGTTATCAGGAGTTCTGGCTTTCTGAACTTGCTGATTATTTATTTGCCAATAAAACGTCAAACATCATTGCCGGTGTGTGCCTTTACTGCTTGGGCTACTGGCTATCATGTTGCAAAGTCAATGGCGATGATGATGTATTTCTTGTTGTTGTGTTTTCCTGGCATGAAGCCAACAATGTCAAGAGCCCATACTTTGAAAGGTAGTTGTGTGCGGATAAGAAGTACTGACTTTGACGGGGTTTTGCTTTTGGCAAACTTTTTCACACCTCACATTGGTTTATAACTTCCTGGACATTGCAGTATAAGGTTGGCCACCAGGCTTTATGTTTTAGGAACTCATATAGGTTTCTGCTCTTGGTATGTCCAAGGTCTCTGTGATAGCAAAGGATAGTGTCAACTTGCTGATGTGTGGGGATGTAGGGGATGGTTGTGCTGTTGGTCATCTTTCTGTGAAGAGTCCCATATACGTCAGCAAAGAGATGTTCATTCTTAATGACTGTTTCTTTGGTTATGTTGGTTGTGCCTGGGGGAACCCTTTGTCTTTTGTTTGTAACACCAGGAGAGGCCAGTCTGGGTTGAGCCCATTCTCTCCTCTTGAAGCACAGACATATAGACGGGACAGAGCATCTGTCATGGCAAGCTTGGCCCCAGGCTTGTACTGGATGAGCATGTTAAACCTCTCTAATAGTTCCTTCCACCACGCTTGGCAGCGCGGCAGATTTGCTTGGGTCTTGAAATAGATGAGTGACTTGTGATTGGTTAATGCTGTGAATTCTTCCTGGCATTCTAGGTAGCAGCACCATTTGACTAGGCAGTGCACAATAGCCAGCAGTTCCTTGCCGTGGATAGGATATTGACACTTGCCATCTGTCAATTTCTGCAATTTGTAGGCTACGGGCAGGAAGTCACCGTCACTATTTTTGATTTGTAGTACTCCCCCAATGGATGCATCTGAGGCGTTGGTTTCCATCTGGTATTTCCCATCATGTTTAGGGTATTGCAGGATGGGAGCTGTTGTGAGCTTCTCTTTGAGGCGTCTAAAACAAAAGTCACGTTGGGGGGGGGGGGTCCACACAAACTTAGATTTGGCGCTGGTTATGGCGGATAAGGGTGCAGTCAAGACGCCACAGTCAGGTATGAAGCGCCGTACATAGGCCACCATTCCCAAGAAGGTGCAGAGTTACAACTTATCCTTGGGTGGTGGCATCTTGCAGATGACCTGTATCTTTTGACTGTCAGGTTTGATGCCGTTCTTTGAGACTATATGTCCCAGAAAGGGTAGTTGCTCACAAAGAACTGGCACTTGGAGGGCTTGGCCAACAGTTTTTGTTGTGCCAAGGTTGCAAAGACTGCTTCCAGGTCTTTGTGATGCTGTTCCACCAAGGGACTGTAGACAATAATGTTGTCTAGGTACACTAGGGTGTGTTTGCCTATGTGGGGCGCAAACACTTTGTTCATGAAGGTTACAAAGGTGAACATGACATTGGTCATATCAAAGTTGAGCACCACACATTTGTAAGAGCCGTATTTAGTGTGGAAGGCCGTTTTAGGAATGTCTTCCTTCTTGATACAAATTTGAGTGTAGCCTGCAGTTAGATCAATCTTGGAGAAGACTGTGGCTCCTCCCAAGGCATCAAAGAGGTTGTCAATCAGCAGCAGTGGTTAACAATTCTTAATAGTAACTTTGTTTAGGGCGCAGTAGTCTGTGACCAGGTGTAAGGTACCGTCTTTTTTGGCCACAAAGAATACGGTGGCCCCAAAGGGAGACTGTGAGGGGCAGATAAGTCTTTTTTCCAAATCTTCCTTGAGGTAGGCGCGTAAGGCATTGTCTTCATTTGGGGTCAGCCTGTAGATAGGGCGCGCCTTGGGTTTAGCTCCCTTGAGCTGGATAGAGTGCTGAATATGTTTCTCAGGAGGCAGCCCAGGTAACGCTTCCTTAAAGATTTCTGGGTGGCGGGCCACAATGTTGCGGTCCTGAGGTGTGGAGGTGTCCTGGTGGTCTTTGAAGTGTATGATCTTGTACTGGCAGGAGTCCCAGTCAATTGACTTCAGGTCTTTCTTTTTGTCCTGGGTCTCTGTGATACGTACAAAGACGTGGTTGCATAGCAGTTGGTCCACGGAGTCAGGGTAAATCTGGTGGTTGACGCCTTCACGCTTGATGGTCAATACTGAGGTTGCCTAGTCTACGTGAGGGTTGTTCTTCCGTAACCAGTCTAGTCCCAGTACAATGTCAAACTTGGGAAAGTCAAAGACAGGACATTGAATGGTGGAGTGGAGATTCTCAAGCATGACAGAGAAGGGGCAGTTTCCTTTGTCACAGCAATGTGGTGTTCATCAGCCAGGACCACATTTTTAATCTGCAAAGGATTAGTGGCCAGCTTGAACTTATTCACAAAGCTGCTGTTGACTAAGTTTTGGTCTGCGCCTGAGTCCAAGAGTGCTGAGCCTGTGTAACTTCAAAAGCAGAAAGGATAGGACATCAATTTATTGGGATGTCTGGCAATGGTGTACAGCACTGGGTCTTCCAAGGGCACCTGGATCATTGGGCATTGATCCACGTCCTTGGGTTGGTATTCATTGTTGGGCAAGTCAGGAGTTGCGTGGGGAGAGCTTGGCTTGATTAGTGCTCTCCCTGGGCTTTTCCTGAATCTGGGTTGCCTTGCGTGGTGGTGACGCGGAAATGGGTACAGTTTGACTGGCCATTGTTTCCATTTCCATGTCCATTGGAACCCGTGGGCTTGTGGTTGGAGTTACTTCTGTTGCCTCCAGGAGGTGATTGAGAGGAGCACCCGCTTGGATGGGAATCCTTGGGTCTTTTTTGTTTCCCAGTTTTTGCCTTGTACAGAGCGTTGGACGTCTGTTCCGCTTGTTCTGCTTCACAGTATAGGCTTTTTAGGTTGGTCACCTGATCCAGGTTAACATGTCTCATCACGTGCAACTTGAGAGCGTTGTAGTACATGAAGTGTGTGGCTGGGGTATCAAAGGCCATGTCAGAGGGTGCACAAAGGCAGAGTTCCTTGTAGGCGCGGGTGAGTTCCTTTAAGGTGCCTGTCTGGGTCAGGTTCTTTACTTGGCAAATGATCATGAGCGCTGTATCCTTTAACACAAATCTTGCCAGGAAGTCTTGCTTAAAGGTATCCCAGCTCTTGTCAGTGTGCTCTTTATGCCACTTGTTGCACCAGGTGCCAGCGTCATGGGTCAGGGAAATAGAAATCTCTGCAATCCAAAATTGCTGTGGGCATTCCATCTGAGCTAGTTTACTCTGGGCGGACTGGATCCATGCAGCGGCATTGTTGTTGTTGGCCCTGGCAAAAGGTTCCAAGGCAGTGCTTTGTAGTCTTTGAGCTACATAGGCAGGCATGCCAGTTTTGTAGGCTGGTTGCGGCATTGATGGCAGATCCTGAAAGAACCCTTGTACAGACATGGCGTTGAAGATGGGTAGCAGGATTACCGTGTTTTGGTATAGGACAAACCATCAGGTATTGCAGTACCAGGAGTGTACGGAGTCCAGTTGGGCAGGAAGCCAGACATAATTCTGTTGAGGATTTGTTGGCCGCAGTGTATGCGGGCAACAGGCAGAATTTTTCAAGATAAGGTAGGATGGAGAATATACCTGTGCTACCAATGTTGTAACTGTGCTATTTTAGCAGAGTTACATGGGGAAAAATATTTAGAAACTAGATAATAATCTTTATTGTGAGATAGTGATTATATAGTTCATGTGAATAATGGATAACAGGAACATGATTGGTGATCACATGGTTAGATGGAAGAAGGGGGTGGCTTGATCCTGATAACAAGTCAAGCACCAAAACAAGGTATCCACCGTAAAGGATCATCTTCTGTTCATGTTGTTGAATTTGGTAATTCAAGTTGACTTCCTAGTCTGGCTTCAATTGACTGGATAATTGTATTGCAGGCCATAAACTTGCTTGGTTGGAACCTTGCTGGCAGGTTGAGCCTGCAGTTTCAACAAGCATCAAGATCCTTCAATTAAAAAAGTGTCAATTTCCAGTTGTCAATCAGGGAAAAAGCTGAATTTGAACTTTAATATAGTGTCAATCACCAGGAAGTCAATCACCAGGGATTCAAACTTACCACAGTTGCCAATATATCTAAATAGAAGATAATTTAACAGAAAATGAGCGCTATTTGGTGTAAATGTCCAAATTTACAACAACTTATTCAAACTGGGATGAATGCTTAACAATTCAAAAACAAGTGTATCAAACACTAGAACACATGAATTCCAGTCATAGAACAAGTCTACTATGCTTAATATGATTTGGTGAAAATATGAAACTCAGTCACAAAAGCTACAAACTCAATCCAACAATGAGCCTCAATATCAACTGAACCAGAAAACATAAATATCAAATATCAAAACTCATGAATGAATTGATAATACTGTTACCAACTTGCCCTAATTAAGAATGCAATCTAGAGTTCAAAAAGGAAATAAATATTCTGAGTGTCTATTTTGTGATTGGAATTAATAAAAAATCAAATTTATCCAAACTCATAATAAACAATGCACATTTATAACCAAAAAATAATTAATTTATAATTATAAAAATCTAATTTGAAATAAATGGTAGTGACTAATAGCTTTTATGCTCTATATATGGAGAGATAAAAACTAAAATAAATAAATTGTATAGATAAACTGATTTTAATTCCCTTTTATTTTATACTAAAATGAAAGCTTCACAACAACAGAGTGTTAATGGAACCATTGTGTGCTGCAGTTGCAGTTGTCCCTGCGGGTCAAAGAACAGAGTTAGTGCAATCCAAATGCCTACTCAGATAGGAGACAGATGAGAGTTCTATAGCGACACTGCACTGACACAGCCGGTTTAAGGAGCACAAGCTGCTAGGGGGCAGAGCATCAACCCCTGGGTCCAGAAGCTGACCCAAAATTTCACCAATCTCATCACCACCAAAATAGTAAATGGCATCACCACTGAGAGGATGTCCTTAGTGTATGACCCTGTATACCACTGTGATGGTGTTTCTGCAACCCTTCTGGAGAAGGTTAAGCCAGTTCTTAACACCACATATGAGCCTTTTATGAGTGATTTTGAAAGAGCAGACAAGGACAAGCCACCTCAGTTTTTCTAAACTGCTAAAGGGCAGAAGGTGCTGAAAAAGGGTGCTGCATTCTACAGCCAAGTGCCCATGTCCTGTGTTGTGCCCAATCCTGTGGAGGCAATCACTACTTTCAAAAAGCCAAAGTACCATGTCATCCCCAATTCCACCTGGGAGACCTTCATAAGATTCACAGAGGAGACAACTGACTACAAGAAGGCCGCGGCTATTGTTGAGATCTTAGAAAAATCCGCCCTCAGGCTTCAAAAAACCTACCTGAAAACAGGTACTGTTCTCTTTTTGGAGAAATCTAAGCAGGGACAAGTTCTATTGGTCAAGGAACACCTGTGGGCAATCCAACAATGGATTAAGCAGAACTGCCATTGTGAACTGGAAAATATTCATCTAATGGTTGAGTTTGCTTTTGGAATCCAGGCTTTGGTTTTCACTTGCTACAGAGCAGCAAAAAATTAAACTTTTCATGAAAGAAACTCAGTGTATCTCTTTATAATCAGAATAGCCCATACAACATTGTCTGCTGCCAGAAATACACCAAGACAGTTACTACTCTCAAGGAAAAGGGCACAGTCAAGTTCTACTAAATTGAAAAGTCCTCCTTTGCGTTGTCAATGTGCAACAAGTATGGGTATGTCCCCAAAGGTGAAAAGAACAACATGTCCCAGCGTGCGGCTGTCCAGTCTTTTGCCTAATCAATGGTAGCCCTTCTTGGTCCCCTTGGTATTGAACTATATCAGATGATCCAGGGTTCCACAACAGTACAATCTTCTGGAATTTCTATGATTGGTTTGGGAGCACCTGAGGCACACAAGCTTGGGTTTCACCAATATTATTGTATTAGATAATGTTGGGCTCTACAAGATGGCAGATATTTTTAAGGAATTCCAGGTGATTGAGCCTGGTGTTGAAATTGCCTCCCAACAATTGGCTACAGTGCCTTTACATCTTCTCTTCCTCCCTGCCTATTCCCCATTCCTCATCCCAATTGAGGAGGTCTTCAGGTGGCTCAAGCAAGTGATCAAGAAAGGGGCGCCACCCGGGCCCAATAATTTGTTTAATTTGCTGCAGGTTGGTGTCCATATCCTCCCAGCTGAAACTGTGGCCAAATTCTATGGTCATGCGGATTTGTTTCTCCCTGTGTGCCTTGCCCAGCATCCAATCAATTAAAGGCTTTTCTGTTCCCAATGTTTTTTCTGCATTTAGTTTTTTAATATTTGTTTTTATTTAGTTTAATTTATTTCATATTCTTTATATGATTCCAATTATATACTGTCATGTGTATTAAAATAAACAAAGCAAAGAGGGTAAATGAATGAATATACAAAAATATTTTTTATTATTTATTTAATTTTTGAATAAGAAATTTTGATTGGATTATATTACTGTAAATTCAGAACCTGAACGTAAAAATGCAGGATTGTCAAATCCTTGGTCCAAATTTCAAATCACTTTTGCAGGCAACTCAGTAGAGTGAAAATTAAAATATTCAATAAAAGCAACCATTTAATTGACTTTTTTTGTTTTATTTAAATTGGCAAATTTTGAATCTCTTGAGCAGATAACTCAACTAACAAAAGACAAAACACAACAAACAAATGTGGGATACATGAATCAGAAATGCAGGATTCTAATGTACAATTTGAGATTTCCTGTATTTCAAAAAAATCATAGACATCATGTAAAATTAACAAATCTGAAATTGCGGGATTGTCAAATCCAAGAACCAAATTTCAAATCATAATTGCAATGAATTTGAAATAAATATAATTTATGGGTGTCTCAAAAAGGATGTCAAAGGATCTAGAGTGGATTTGTGCTAATTCTTTTAGGAATCATAGGCATTCTCAAAAATCACCCTATTCCAATTTAAGATGGCTAAAATTTTGAGCGTAATATTCACCAACTTAACATACTTAACAATGAAATTGACTAAAATATACACTTCTCTTTTTGAGTTTAAAATTTTTTTATAAAAATTTATTATGTCTTCTTTCAACAACAATCAAGTCAACAAGCTGTTCCCTGGCCTTGACAAAATTATGCAGGGCTACACTGGGTCTTCTAATAGTGAAGCCTCTGTCCATGGCCACTCCCAACCCACAGGCCTCTCTGCAAGCACCACCCAGGAGTGTGTTCTTTCTCCTGCAACCTCCAGCATGGCCCTGTTTGCCCACCATGCACAGGCAGCTGCCAACCCAAATCCCTTATCAGCAATGGCATCTGGAATCAGCCAATTTGAGCCATGGGGTCACCCAGAGAGCCCAGAGCCCCAAAACAGCCAATCATATGGCATTGACCAGTTCCCAAGATAGACACATCCCTCCCCTAGCAAATCAGCCTGCAAGACACAGAAGAAAATTAATCAATCCAGAGATTGTTCTTGAAATAGTTGAAAAGCAAGGGAAGCTTATGTCCCTTGGAGAAATTGCAGCCGCAATGGGGTTTGCAAAGTCCACTATGGCTGCAACCCTGCGAGCCCACACCAGCTGTGGCCCCCTACCAAGAAGATCCCAAATGGTGCCCATACTTCAACCAAAGATGACACAGCCCATCCCCTTATGATGGCCATTATGGAACTTGACCCGTGGATGCCCCTGGTCCAGGTACATCTCCAGTTGGGACTCCAAAGCATCTTCACCAACAAGAGAACAGTGAATTTGTGGATGCACAGAGTTGTGGTTGCCGCCAGAATCCTATCCAATCATGTTCTTGGTGGCCCCAGTTTAGTGGATACCAACCCCTAAGATTCTACAATCATTAAGTTTATAAAAGAAAGGGCAATTAGAGCCCGTAATGGCATCATCTTTCTGTTTTATGCTAAGAGATCTGCAAGTATTCAAGACTATGGAGAAAAGCGTATCCAATCTGATGTATACAAGCACGGCCCAATCTTGTATTGTTTTCTTGGGTTTTTATTGGCAGTTTCCCCATTGGGCATCAATTATTACTTGGCAATATTGAACACTGTAGATGAGTATGCCTACCAGACAGAGCTCAAGACCATGCTGGAGGAGTGGGCCACACAAAACGCCGTGCACACAGTTGTACTGAGTGCAGAGATGGAGCAGCAGGAATGGGCAACCCAAGAAATCAGGGCTGTGGGGCATACTTGTTGGTTCTACCCCATCAACTACGCCAATATGCATCTTGCAGATGTATGTCTCTAAAATTTTGGCCCCACTCTCAGGCGCTTAAAGCCTGGCACCTACAACTAACTATGTACCCAAACTGATAAGAGGTATGAGCTTTTCCCTTCTGCGTCCGTCCAGGACTTATTTGATCTCATAATTTCTATGCAAGTGATAGTGATAAATCCAGAAAGGACCCCCACCTCCTCCCACGCTAGTTTATCCGTTTTGTCAAGCCAGTATGTGTTGGAAGAAGAATTTAAGCAATTGAAGCAATCAGCTCTTGTTGCCCCTTCCCAGTCAACAAACCCTGCCTCCCCAACCCCCATCAAGCCACCTGCCTTCCAAACCTGACTCCCAAACCACCACCCATTCCCTCACCACTATCTCTGATGCTGTCCCTTTTACAGGCGCAGATGAAGGTGATGTTCATTCCGCCCATTCCCTCCCTTTTCTGTCCTTTGATTAATAAAAAAATTTCTTTGTGACAACTTATTGAAGTCAATATCTCTCTTTCAATTTATAATTAATAATATTTTATTTTTACATTATCAACATTTCCCATAATTAATACAATGTTGTACATTTTACAAATAGCTTAAAATTATGAGCATACATAATTTTCATCATTAATAATAAAGTAAAGACAATAAACGTAAATATTGCATTAGAATATTGCAATTAGAGGTCAACTCTTGATATTTTGATATTATGTGCTAAATCAATGCATTTTGTTTAAAAAATCCATTGTAAACGTGGCTTTTTTATTATAATTTTAAATAAAGTGACTGTGGTTATATTAGAGAGCTATTAACGCTTAGTACAAATATTGATACATAGTGCATTTTACATCCTATATATTTACCTATTGGTAATAATTCTATAAACTTTTTAGTTGGATTTTGCAAGGTAATAATAATGTAATGTGTTAATAGAATACTGTTTATTGTCATTAATTGGCTGATTTTCTTTGCTGTGGCAATTGTGCATTTTCTGATATTTACGCACTAGTATCCAATTGGTTAGCTTCACATCAAATTGCACAGGCAATAGGAAAACAAGCCGCCACCCCAACCACATCCAGTCTCGGGGTGGCAGCTTGTTTTCCTATTGCCTGTGCAATTTTTGGTGAAGCCAACCAATTGGATACTAGTGCATAAATATCAGAAAATGCACAATTGCCACAGCAAAGAAAATCAGCCAATTAATGACAATAAACAGTATTCTATTAACACATTACATTATTATTACCTTGCAAAATCCAACTAAAAAGTTTATAGACTTATTATCAATAGGTAAATATATAGGATGTAAAATGCACTATGTATCAATATTTGTACTAAGCGTTAATAGCTCTCTAATATAACCACAGTCACTTTATTTAAAATTATAATAAAAAAGCCACGTTTACAATGGATTTTTTAAACAAAATGCATTGATTTAGCACAGAATATCAAAATATCAAGAGTTGACCTCTAATTGCAATATTCTAATGCAATATTTACATTTATTGTCTTTACTTTATTATTAATGATGAAAATTATGTATGCATTGAAGATAGTACTATAAAAACCAGTTTTTTGATGGAATCCAAACAAAATGTCAACTATCTATAACTTGATAAACAAATTAGAAATACACCTGCAAAAGGTTGTTGAAATAGAAAAAAATATCAGGGAAATAGTGACAGGAAAGCTGGGTAACAAGGGCCAGCCACTAATCCAGTCAAAAGAAGATGCTATGAATAAACTAGGAAATATTATAGACAAAAAGAATAAAGAAGCATTACTAAATTTCCAGGGAAAAATTCTATCAAGTCTGAAGTTTAACAATGCAGCCTACAATTTGTGGGAGTTCTGGCAGGGGGCCAAAGAAAATAATAAGATCAAACTAATTGAAGGAAATGAAGTTCCAAAGGAAATTAACACCAATGAAGAGGAAAATAATCAAATAGATACAGACAAAAACAAAACACAAGCAAGAAGCAGGAGCGCCCACAAAATACAGAAACTTTATCAAATGAAAATCAAGAGGAAGCACAAGTTACAAGAAAAATAAGGAAAATCAAGCCCAGGAAAATTAATGAAGAGCAGCCAACGCTCATGAAGTTTACCAAAGTGGCGCCTGTGGCTGAGGAGGCCACAGGGGAAACAATTAGTAAGTCTTTTTATGTTTTACTAATATTTATTTTAGTTATCACCAGGAATGGGGATGAGGTCGCGGAAGTGGCAGCTTTTACGCCAAGTTGGTTTTACAGGGGTTACCAGTCACTGGTAGCCCCTGTAAAACAAATAAATAAAATACCAAATAAATAAAATAGTACAACATAATATGAATAATTTTTCAAGTATTGAAGCTAAATCTTGGGAATATTTACCACCCGCAAGGTGCTTGCCATGGATAAGGGAAGCATATGAAATAGGTAAAATATCAACTTCAAAGAAATGAATGAAATTTGTGGGGATATCAAACTGAACTTTGATGAATATATCTATGAAAGCATTCAAAGATTCCCCTTCACAAACATCAACAAATATCAAAAAGAACTTAATAAAAACCAACTTTCAAATAGGAACTGAATATTTGAAAACTGCAATTTTTAATGAAGTATTTAAGGCACTGTCAAATAAAGTTGGGATGCAGTCTAGGTGAATACTTTTAAACCTTTATTTATTTTGTTTGCTGAGGCCTGGGGGGCTGATTCAAGTTGGGCGCCCCCCAGAACCCTCTTCAAGTTCAACCAAACATCCTATATCAATAGGTTAGTTCAAACATTCAAAAAAATATGCATGTTCTTGGAAAAGTATACCTTGCAAAGAATTCACGTCGCGGTATACCTGGGAATCCTCCTTCACTGCATATTAAAAACCAATGTCAAAAAGTTGGAGGATGTACCTATTCAAATGGGTATTTGCTGCTTAGCCCTCAACTGCCAGAAGACACCACAGGGGTATAGGACAGTCAAGCACGTCCTGTATGACTCCTTTGCACTGGCAACATTATATGGGTACTACATGCCCCCTGAAAAAAACCTATTGATTGATTCACTCACCTTCCTTTTATCAAACACTCAACAACCACCGGGGTACAGGGCGCCACCCCTCTAGAAATTGCACCCAGGGTTGTCCACCACGTACAGAAGAGTATGTGGATCCAATTAGACGCTATAGCCAAAAATTTAATTTTGGGGTATAATTCCCTGGAATAATTGCATTCCCTTTGCAATTAACATCCCCGCAATAAATATTTTCCCCTTGCAAATTGAATTTTATTTTTTTTAACTTTTTATATTTTAATACTAAAATTTTAATATTACATATTTCAATAATAAAATTTTAGTATCTAAAAGTTAATATTAAAATTTTAATAATACATATTATAATACTAAAATTTTAATATCAAATATTTCAATATTGAATAAATCATGATTTAATAAAAATAGTTAAATTTAAAAATATTTAAAATTTAATATTTAAATTTTAAGAATTGAAATTATAATTTTACTTTTAATATTTTAATTTTAATTTTTAATTTTAATATTATATATTATTAGGTTGATAATAATAAAGGGACAGTTTAATAAAGTGAACATGTGTAATAATAAAATATGATTTATAAATTTTTTTATTTACTAGCGCGTCAAGTACAGGTTCATTTATTACATAAACAAACAACAAGAATTAAATTTATCTGCATCATGTAGCCTGCTCCAATTTATATTATAAACAAATGATTGTTTAGAACTTGGATTCCCTTTCCCTTGTAATATGATTTGATAAACATATTTGATATACTTGACCTGCATCCTAAGTACTAATTAGTAATTAATATATGAATATCATTGGTTTCTGTGTTGTGTGGCTATAGTGGCACTGAAATAACAAAAATCAGATGATGACCTGCAAGGTCCAATTTGTGGCTTAGAAAAGCCAAAGTACCATCAAGGATTCAAAATTATTTAAATAAACTAATTTATTTCTATCTTTTTAATTTTTTTATTTGTTAGTGTAAAAGCCAATAATAATATTCAGTGTATTATAATAAAATATATCCATCTTACCTAGTTAATAATTTTACTTACTTTTTCTATGTATTCTTATATGTCTATAATACAATCAGATATCACATTATCATATAAAAATAATAATTTTTGAGTCCTAATAAAAACAAACTAAATAAAAATAAAAACAATTAAAACCCAGAGCGCCCATTTATCTGATTGGCTTGGAGGCCAGGTCTTTAGGGAGGAAGGATTCTGAGTGCTCATAGAAAGCCGCCACCACATCAGGTGGCATCAAAAATTGGCTGATCTCAAGAATGTTGAAGAGATCCTCTGTGTCCTGAGGGAGGCCTTGTTTTACCTTATTCTTGATTCAACAAAACACCTCCTTGATTGGATTCAGAAATAGAGAATAGGGCAGAAGGAAGAGGAGTCTCATTGGGCAGTCTGCAAGGTGGTGGCTGGCAGAATGGCTATTTTTGTCAATGGGGGAGAACTTGGACACAACCAGATCCACTTTGTGGAGCCCGACATTATCAAGCACAGCAAAATTGGTTGGGCCACTGTGTTTTATTCAAAGGTACTCCTTGACGGCTTGGAGAAAATTGAGAAAGGTCCTGCTGTTATGGGAGCCTTTAATCATCTGATACTGGTCCAACCCGCAAGGACCAAGAAGCGCTACCATGTATAAGTTTGGGAACAGACAGCTGAATGATGTGCTAAAACATCCTTGGTCCCCTCTCAACCCACCCATGCCTAGACCCAAGTGAGGAGGAAAACAACAATTCATCTATATAGAAGAACTGCACGCTGCCAGTCTGCTTTAGAGGCAGATAGGTCTTGGCATAAATGCAGCAATCCTCAATGGTCTTATTGCTGTTTCTGTTGTACAGAGAAATCCACAGTACTTTCCAAGAGAAGTCCAAATCAACCATGGTTTTGTAGACAAGAGTTTTGAAGACAGAAAGCCCAAACTCCTTGGCCAGCATTAATATGACAGCAAGTGAGTCAGGTGACAATCCTTGGATACCCACTGCTTGATTGCATCAAAGTGCACAGGTTGTAGTAGCTTGGGCTGTCTTTTTGCCTTGGCAGACTCTGCAATTTGACTGTTGTCACTGTATTTTTTGTTGTGGTTGTCAATATATCTGGCTGTGACACCAAGATGGGACAAAAATATTCCAAACTGCCATTCCCCCATTTAACAAGTTAAGGAAAGCTTCACACTCACTATCTGTCAACCAATGCTGGCCTTTGTCAGGTACTGCGGCATCCTGGCTATCAGGTTCAACAAAGGATGGGTTTTTTTTTGTAGAAGGTGAGATCACTCTTGTTTTCAGTGGCGCTGTCACTGATGGAATAATCACAGGCGCATATGGCTCCTAAGTTGTGGCCAATGGCTCATAGGAGGTGTCAAAGACGCAAGGACATGCAGTGGCAACTCTAGGATCCAGAGTGCGGGGCCAGGTGACAACTGGGTACACAGTGGAGGTGTATGTAACCTCATTATTCCTAATGATCTTTGTATGTGAGACTTTGGTAGCAGGCCTAGAGAGTGGATTCTGCCTGAGATTCAAGCTGGTTGTTCTGGCTTGATACACAGGAGGTGGTTGACTGGCGCTGACGCCTTGGGAGGCCTGTGTATTGGCATTAACCCCCCTCAAGTTGTGTTCTGGGCCTATTCTTTGACCCTCTGGGACGCCCTCGTGGACAAGCTGCCCTGCAGGCTGGTGCAGGAGCTGGTTGGGAATGCAATTAGCAGTCCATAAAATTATAATAAAAAATATATTTTAGCCTACAATTGTATTTATTTGAATTTTCAGTTTAGTTGTGGGCAGTTGTTTTCTCTTGATTTTGCCTTGAATAGTAACAGAATTTTTATATCTGTGATTTGGAGTGTATAATAATGTATCCTTTCCAGGGTCTTATAATTTTAAAGCTTAATCGCTTTTTATGTCTAAACATGGTTATCAAGATTGACTTTTTCATTTGATTTTAGTTGTGGTGGAGCTTCTTTATTTGGGTTGGTGTTTACTGGTGTGCTTACTGTACATTAAATTTGATTCCAGTTCCCACAATTACAGTGGTTTTAAAGTCTGTTGAGATAGCCATATATTATTCAGTTTAGAATGCATGGATTCATTCAAAAAACAAGTTTCAACTGGAACCAGTTGAAAGTTAATTTAATCAAAAAAAGCTTCCATTTATCTAGGGCCAGAAAACAAAAATAGCCAATCACACAGCAAAAATAGAGTCAAATACTGAATTCCAAAAATGAGATAGCAATTGCATGGAACTAAAATTCATAATGCATACAATCCAGTCACTTGCTGAAGCATTCTACATCAAGTTTGATAACAAGTGTATAGCAAATATCATACAAACAAGAACACATAAGGTTTGGTCACAAAAGCAATTAACTCAAGCACAAAACAACTCATTTTTTGAAAATATTGATCATTTTCAGGACTCAAATTAGAAATAGTGGATTTCAGGAGCTAATCCACCAAAATATATTCAGGGAACTTCAGCATTATTTTAGTGTATGTACATCTAAATTTGTACATTTATGTCTGAGAGAATGTCTCAAATAGGAGCACTCATTTAAATAAAATCAATTATCTAGAAATACTTTGCTTTTCTGTTTTTAATAGAATTTTTATTGCTTTGTGTTCTTATGAGTTTCACCAGTGAAGAAAACTTTGATGTTGTTGAGGAGCAGTACCAGGAGCTACTCTAAGCTCAGGCTGCTGAGCTAAGGAGCACAACCACTTCTTTTCCTGTGTACACCCAGTTTAATTCAAGTTGTGAGGAGGCTGAGTTGTATGTGTCATCAGCCCCATCCACATGTGGCTTTTCTGATAGGCAATATGGAGCTCTACCAGACCAGGCCCAACCTGAGCCTTTACTGCATTTTGGATACTGGAAAACTGTGGTCCTCTCTAATCTGATCCAACCATTTTCTGAGATTTTGGGCCAATAAGAGCAAGCCCTTCCTAATCCAGGTCCCCTTATTCCTCAAGTCTGCTAAAAACGGCAAGTCATCACCAATAGATCATTGAAGAGATTTTGAGCCTCAAGCAGAGTGGGATAAATTTTGTCAAAATTTCCACTTGTCTTCAATTCACTGAGGCAGCAATCAAGCAGGAGCTCTGAGACCTCTTGAAGAGAGGTGGTTCAAAGCTGGGCAGGAAGCCAAAGAAGCAGGTTGACTCTCAGATCAAGGATGTGTATCCCATCATGCTTGACTTTCTGCAACATGACCCATACCTCTGATTGACTGAGGTCTGCTGCCTACTTGAGCTAGAGGGCATATTCATTACCAGCTTCACAGCACAGCTCTGGATGCATGGATTTATAGTCAGTGATCTGATTCTGACTAATTGGCTGTGCAATGAGTCAGATGATGGATCTGTTTTGCCCTATGATCCTGTGATTTGTGCTACCATCATCCGCTGCCTGTCCTCTATTTCAGAAAATTTCATATTTATATCCTATTATAAATTGTAATTGCAGTTTCATGATTATGGCACTTTGAGTGAAAAGAACAGTCCCAAGGGAAAAAAGAAGGAACCAGAGGGGGATGTGATTGGTGCATTCCTTGCAGTTTCCCCAAAAGGGACTATATTTACCGGACTACAACCAGTTACACCAATGGTTACTGGTACAGGAAATTCCTCTGACCTGCTCACCACCTGGAGCTCAGCTAATTCCAAATTCCAAATATTCATGAGCCACCAAATGGAGTGCACTGAAGTGGCCTCCAATAAAATACAAGTAGACAGCCACAACATCTCAATTTATCTTATCAGGCATGCTGATCTTAACCTAAGTGATGTGTTGTTCTTTAACATTGGAGACACCATCTGTGGGCACAACCCCAAAACCTTAAGCCAGGTGGTCAGTGCAGTCATTAACCTCTCAGTGCTGTTTCCCCGTCACAAGATTGCTGACATGTTTACAAAGATGGCCTTCCATGCTCTCATCATCAGACAAACACCAAAGGATCCCCAGCTGCCACCTTGGGATTCCCTGATGTACAAGCTAATCACTGTCCTCCCTGAGTCAGAATATGATGTCATGTACAATCAATTTCTCCAAGCCTAACAAGGCATCCAATCACCTCTGGGCCATCCAGCTGCACTAGTCCCCAGCCAACCAGTCCTGCTGTTTGAAACCCATCTCCCCAGCCAGTCAAATCCTCCCCCTCTACCCAGTCTGCCACCTAGTTTGCCCCACCCAATCCAATTCCCCTATTAAACTTGCCCCACCCAATAATTTTAATTTTTTAATTTTTACATATTTTTTAATGTTATAATATATGATTTAAATTTAAATAAAGTGATTGTTGCAACCAAGTTCCCAGAATTGCCTGATAATGTATCTTACAATACACAGGGGGCGCTCAATGAGTTGCCCCTTGATGTATCTAATGGCATGGATTAATCTGATGGCAATATCAAATGGCGGGTACTTCATCCTAATTAGGAGTGTTACCAATTTGACTTGCTGATCCCTGCATGAGTTATTCCTTGGCTTTGAACCTTACATGGAACTTCCCACTATGTCACCCCCTTGTGGCCTTGTGGCTTTACCCATATGTTATATTAATCACAATATTCTATAATAAACAATACCTTATTCTTATTATTCTTTCCTTTCTATTGGACTGTTGTCTTCCCCAATTCCAAATACTGAATCCTCATTGGTTCAGTTGCAACAGTGGTAGCAGCAGTAGGTTGACAACCTACCTAAAACAAAATTCCCCTTAAGAAAGGACAGAGTGCGGGCCGTATGGCTACTCCCCAACAAGAAACTTTCCTGCCAATCCCCAAGGGGGACATCCCCAACAGATATGTCCTCTATCAAGACCAGCTAGTCCTCAAAAGTGTGTAAAATCAGCCTTGCCTTGGGCATTGTGACGCCAGTGTCACCCTGCCCCAGTCAGACCAGTCCCAACGCATGCTTAACCTTCAGCTAGAGTCCTTTGCAAGGGGCGTTGAGGGGGCTGACACTATCAGTTGGCTCCAATCTACCAAAAACCGCCTCTGTATCTGTCAGGTTCCTGAGCCCATGTGGGTTGCCACTGCATCTGGCTACCTCACGGGGCCTGCCGCCATGTGGTTCATCAACTGGGCTAGTCAGAAACTTGACGTTACCTGGGCGGCGTTCCAAGATGCCACAAAGTCCCGCTACAGCAAAAACCTTCTCCCCATTGTTGTGGGAACTCACCTTCTAGAAATCAAACAAACTGGTTCTGTTCCTGAGTATCTTGCCGCCTGACAACAAGCTCTTGCTGCCGCCCCCAAAGCCGTGACCAAGAGAAATGCAATTCTACTCACCCTCAGCATCAATAAGTTAAAACCCGATATCTGCAGTGGGTCCTGTAGGTTGCTGCACCTCCATTTATGACTGCTACAAGGCCATTGTGGAGGCTAACAACCAGGCCTCAATGGGCTTCTGCTGTACCAGTGATGCTCCATCCCAACTGCGTACAACACCTGGCAATGGCCACAATTAAGTGGGCTGCTGTCAGCCCCATCAGCAGGATAATGTGACTAAACGCCCCTGCAAGGGGAATCTCCAGCTTACGCAGATTGAGGAGCTGGGAAAAGTCTGGGGGTTGTAGCAACAAGAGGCTTGAAACCCCATCTAGCCTAAACTCTCAATCATTGCTTGCAAAGAACCCCTGCAATTACAAAATTCACAAAGTCAAAACCCTGGACGTCTTCCAAGTCTACAGTGACAACCCAGTACTACAAGCAAGCCAATCTTCAAATAAAGTAACCCACTTGTCCTATCCCTTCCATTTCTGTGGGAAAACCCACAAACTACTGGTAGAAACTGGGGCCAACCACACTATGATGGACCAGGCGTTTGCCAACTCTCAGCAATTAGACCAAGTGCCCAGCAGGTTCAAGGAAGTACAAGTAGCTGACTCCCATAGAGTTGCAATCACCCACAAGACAGTACCCTTCTATGTGAGAATGGGGAACATCCAGGTTAAGATCTCTGGGCTAATCATGGCCAGGCTCAGCCACAACATAATTGCTGGCCTCAACTGGCTTTGGCACAACTGTCCCTACATTGACTGGGATACCTCTGTCATCATCCTCAATAGAAATGGGGTGGGGTTCCAGATCTACCCTGTAGAAATGAGCAAGTTACTCTATGATACTGTGTTTGTCAGAATAATGGAGACAGACTTGTACAATTTCAAGGGGGAAACTAGACTTTAATCAATGCTCAGTCAAAGTTATCTCCGCTGAATCATCTGTGGTCCCTCCCTTGACCTCCTCACCACCACCAGCGCTTGCTGCACTCCTTGAGGAGTACAAGGACGTGTTCAGTGAGACACTTGAACATCCACCTACTCCTGGGAGATACAACATGCTGTACAACTAAAAGGGTTGCTACCCTAGGCGCGCCCCCCTCTATTATCTGATGCCCAAGGAAGATGAAACCCTCTTCCAGCACCTTGTGGACGCAGTCAATAAGGGCTTCATTTGCCCCCTGCTCTCTCCATACAGGGCGACTGTCTTCTTTGTAGCTAAGAAGGACAGGTCCCTTTGCCTGGTCACAGACTACTGCACCCTAAATGAGGTGACAGTTAAGAACAAGTGCCCCCTGCCGCTGATTGACAACCTGTTTGATACACTTGCAGATGTGAAGGTCTTTATCAGGATTGATCTCACTGCAGGGTACAACCAGGTCCGCATTGCACCAGGGGATGAGGCAAAAACTGCCTTCTGCACGCGCTACAGGTTGTTTGAGTGTTGTGTCATGAGCTTTGGAATGACCAACGCTCCCTCCACCTTTGCCATGTTGATGAATAAAGCATTTGAGGATCTGATTGGAAAGTGTGTGGTTGCGTACCTTGACAACATTATTCTCTTCATTTAAGACCAAACCACACACCTCCAACACCTCTGTGCTGTCCTCAACACCCTTCAGAAAAATCAGCTAAAAGCTAAACCCTCCAAATGCAAGTTCCTCAAGTTGGGGCTGTTATTCCTTAGGCACACCATCTCTACCCAAGAGATAAAGCCCAACCCTGCCAAAATCAAGGCAATCACTAGCATGCTGCCCCCCACTGATGTGGGCCAGGTGCAGACATTCTTAGGCATGGTTGCCTACATGCACAAGATCATTCCTAATTGCAGGGAACTAATTGCACCTCTCACTGAGCTCCTCAATACCAAACAGCACTTCCATTGGACCCCTGTCAGAGATTGAGCCTTTGAGACGTTGAAGCAAAGGCTCACAACAGCACCAGTACTGCAGTTCCCCAATTAAAACCGTCAGTACAAACTTGAGACCAACACCTCTGACAGAGCCATAAGGGGCGTGCTAAGAATAGAAACTGACAATGATGTCTTCCTCCTGGTGGCATACAAGTCCAGGAAGCTTACTGACTTGGAACAACGCTACCCCATCCATGATAAAGAATGGCTGCCATTGTACACTGCGTTGGGAAGTGGCGCTGTTATCTGGAAGGTGCTACCTTCCCACCCTGAGTTCTGACGTACCACAAGTTGCTCCAGTACTTTAACACACAGTCCCACTTGACACGCTGTCAAGCAGAATGGGTTGAGCGTCTATCCCCTTACCATTTGCACATTGAGTACAAGCCTGGGAAGGAACTTGTCACAGCTGACGCTCTTTTGCAACTCTACATAGCGTCCATCACTGGGGATAATGGTTTGGATCCAGATTGGCCCATGCTCTACCCCCACCCTGAGGCAACTTGCTACAAGGGCCTTAACCCGGTAACCATCTCTAAACTGAAGGACAATAAAAGTCAGTTCACCACTAATGCTGGTAATGTCTGCTGTTGGCAGAGACAGGTGAGAAGACGCCTTACATTCCCACCATGCAACAAGGTGACACAATATTGAACTACCACCAAACCCTGGGTCATATTAGAGGGTGTAACCTCTTCAAGATCATGAAACAAAAGGTTTGGTGGCCACACATGCGTCAAGACATCTTGGATCTCCTCAAAACGTGCGTGCTGTGCAAAAAGAATACTTCCAAACCTGCACCCCCAAGTCTGTCCTGTCCATCAAGGCCATGGAACCCTTTGAGCAGTGGGCCCTTGACATTGTGAGGCCACTCCCCAAAGACAGAATGGGGAAGAAGTACATTATTGTCACCATCAACTACTTCACTTGCTGGCCTGTGGCCTGGGCAACAACTAACTACACCACCATCACCTGCTTCATTGGCAAGGAAATTGTGGCCTGCTTTGGGCGACCCAAACGTCTCATCACAGATGGCGGCACCAAACTTGTTGGACATGTCATGAAGGCATACTGCGCCAAGAACGCACTCCAACGTATAGTTACAACCGCCTACCATCCTCAAGCCAATGGACATGTGAAACGTTTAAATGGCTCACTGGTTTAACTGATTGCCAAGCTCTCACAAGAGCACCCCAACACCGCATGGACTGAACACCTACCCACCACTCTACTTATCCTGCAAGCAGGAATCAACAGAGGCACGGGGTTCAGCCCCAGCACCCTGGCCTTTGGGACGCCTGACAGTCTGACAGGAGTTGAACAGGGAAAGCTATGGTCCAGGGTTCCCAACAAGCCTCCCCTAGTAACAACCCTATCCCTAGACCAATGGTGTGCCAAAGCCCAGGAAATTGAACACAAGCAAATTGAGGGAGGGACAAAGCACCTCAAAGCTAGATACACCGTAGGCAATCCCGTCTACACCCTCAACTCCAATTACGCCAAGCTGGAACCCAGCCACCTAGGGCCCTTCAAGATAGCTGCTGTCTATGACAATCATACCTATCAACTCAAAGATGCTGAAGGGAATACCAAGAAGCTTCACCACAATTGCTTGCGCCCCTGCTGCGCCATCCCCACACAAAGGCTGTTTGTGCGGACCTTCCCAGACCTTCTGCAGACTTTGGTCTTGGTGTCTGACAACAAGCAGGGAGCAAGGGGGTGTTGCAACTGAGCTTCCAGAATTACCTGATAACATATCTTACAATACACAGGGGGCGCTTGATGAGTTGTTCCTTGACGTATCTAACAACATGGATTAATCTGATGGCAATATCAAATGTCGGGTATTTCATCCTAATTAGGAGTGTTACCAATTTGACTTGCTGATCCCTGCACAAGTTATTCCTCAGCTTCAAACCTTACATGGAACTTCCCACTATGCCACCCCCTTATGGCCCTGGAGCTTTTCCCATATGGTATATTAATCACAATATTCTACAATAAACAATGCATTATTCTTATTATTCTGTCCTTTCTATTGTACTGTTGTCTTCCCCAATTCCAAATACTGAATCCTCATTGGTTCAGTTGCAACATGATGATTGATTTTTATCATGCCTCAAGCTAAATTTGGCTCCTTTAATAATTATTTATTTTATTGTTTTCTATTATAACTTTTATATATTTAAAGCGCTAAAATAAAGAAAATTTTAAAAACTAAAAGTGTTACAGACCAACTAACTAGAATGGTTGTACATGTGGTGTCTTTGTGCTTGGCTCAGAACAGACATGCCTTAGTTAGTGCAACCAGTTTAACTTGATGAAAAAAAGCCTGATGAAAAAAAGCCTGTTGAAAAAAAGAAATGTCTTTGTTTAAAAATAAGCACATTGGCTTGTAGTCACTCTAGCACCAGAGAACCCAGAGATCTGGTGCTAGAGTGACCACAAGCTGGTGTGCCAATTTGAAAACAAAGGCATGCCTCTATTTCCAACAGGCTTATTTAATTAAGTTAAACTGGTTGCACTAACTGAGATGTGTCTGGTATGAGCCAAATAAAAAGACACCACATGTACATACATTCCAATTGGCTAGTTTGTAGCACTTGCAGTTTTAAAAATTCACTTTATTGTAGCACTTTGAAAATAAAAAATTATAATAGAAAACAATTTAATTAAATGAAATAATCCATTACAACACATATATCTCTAAAATAAATGATCTACATTTAACCTGTGAAAGTGTTTATCTTTTAATAAATATGTACTTTGGGTAAAATATGGAATATTGATTCAATAATAAATTATCTTGTACTTGGAAAAAACATATATATGACAAAATATGTTGTTCATGATGATGATATTGGATTGGTTTAGGCACTCTAAAATAAATGATCTACATATAACCTGTGAAAGTGGCTATCTTTCTACTAAATATTACTTTGGGATCAAACTTGGCATATTGATTTGAGAATAAACCATGTTTTACTTGTACAGAGCATATATATGACAAAATATATTGTTCATGATACTAAAAATGGGTTGCAATATACAATAAATATACATAATATCAATATCAAATGAATAGTAGTAATTAAGGCTAATAAAATATCATAAGTAAAATCAAGATATATTTATTTAAACTCTATTAGTTACAATAGAATAGATATAGTTTGTTGGGATAGTTTAATGGTATAAAAAGGGCTGGGATAAGTACAAGGAAAACATTGCAGAATCAGAGGCAATGATAAAGGAATTGGATGCAGTGGATGCTAAAATCAATGAGGTCAATCAAAAGGTGAAGGACATACTAAAGGAGGTGGTGTTAGAAGGCAACAAACTGGACAAACTTACCATGAAGGCCGTGAAAAAGAAGATTTCAAATACTACTAACAAACTTGTAATCAGGCTCCTAAACGTTTAAAAAGATGTTCTTGTCAATCTGTAGTTCAGGACACAGGGGTTTGCAGCTGAGGAGGCGTGGTCAAAGGATCCCAAGATGTTTGAGCAACAAAAAAAATAAAAAGAAACAAAAACCAACAGAAGATCAGTAACCAACTAGTGACAAGTCCTGTGAAGCACCCCTGTAAAAAGGGCAACAGGTAAAGATATAGAAGAAGGTAAAAAATAAAACATCAAATAAATAAAAAGATCTTACTGACTTTTTTATTTAGAAGAAACAGAAGGAGAAGTCCACCAGTATCTAAGACCGTAGATATTGCAAACATTCTACAACAACTACGTCCCCCTATAGGGTGTCAGCTTGTCCTGACACCAGCTACTGCCTCTTAAATGATTAATAAATTAAAAATATATATAAAAAAACAACTTACATCACTACAACCAATGCAAGACAATACCAAATGGCAGGTCTTGGCTTTGGCCGCATCCCCCAACCTGCAACTTGACCAGTACGTTCTGGATATTGGCTTCTGCAAGCTCTTTGTCATGATTTTCTGGGATTTTATCCAAACTATGCCGTACCAAAGCCTACTCAAGATGGAAAAAGGATAAGAATAAGTCCATTTCTGTACCCAACCAAGCACACACTATCACATATCCTAAAATATTTCACTGAAAAAATATCAAAACTTAGCTATAGTTCCACTGCTGTCATGCCAGCTGTTGTAGGCGTCCTTGGAGACTTTAGAGCCTTCTGGTGCTCTGACAAGACTGGTATACCAAAAACAATGAAAAACCTTTACCACTACATTTTTTAAGAATAAATTAGTACCCTATATAATAAATTTTTTGAGTTCTCTGCCCTGTAAACAGGGCAGAGACTTCACTTGATTTTTCACCTAGGTCTTGTTGTACTGATCTGGCTTAAAGCAGAAACCTGCAACTGGTCTGATGTGATAATAAAACTGGATGTAGTACACCATTTACTAGACAGAAAAATTGCCCCTGGATACAGCTCAATAGAGCATTTATGAGGATTCAGTTATTCTTGCTGCCACCTATGGGATGGCTGCTCCACCAGAAAAAATCCTCCTAGCTAATTGTGCCACAATGCTCCTGTATTCTACCTGCCACAATTATTTTAGTACAGATCCAATGTCAACATACATGTTGTCAATAGAAATTACTAGTCTATTATAACACACAGTCCTTTAATTCCTCTGCTCCCACCCCCAATAAAAGTCTACTCCCAAATACTATTTTGATTTTTATATATTTTCTTTAAAATTATCTACTCAAACCATCTATATTCAACAAATAAATACTTAATAAAAAACATTCTGTGTTATTCATTCATTAACCCTTATTGCTTTGTTAATTTTTATAAACATGGTGGTAAATAATTGGAATCATATAAAATTAAATTTGAAAAACTACCCTAAATAAAATCATGATAATAATAATAAAAATATAAATATTCTTGTGTTTTTATTTTCCATTCATTCATTCAATTGGCTCTGCTTTGTTAATTTTCATTACACCTGAAACTTTATGCAAAATCACAGAAATAAAGTTAAGCAAAATTAAACTAAATAAAAACAAATATTAGAAATAAAAACAGAATAAATCATTCAGAATAGCTAAGCCTTTAACTGATTGGCGTCTGGGCAAGGCACACAGGGAGAAAAAAATCTGCATGAACATAGAATTTGGCCACAGTTTCAGCCAGGAGGTATATACACCAACCTGCAGCAACTTAAATAAATCATTGAGCCTGGGTGGCTTTCCTTTCTTGACAAAGATCTTTAACCCCAAAAACCTCCTCAATTGGGTTGAG